>JAPYZL010185789.1:1118-26167 GCA_030522825.1 Platygaster orseoliae
GAAATATTTCGCTACTGTAAGTATACGTATTCTTCGGGTAATAAAACATATTCTTCTCGTCACAATACAGTGTATTGTCAAAGAGTATCGTGCTCATGATAATACCGACTTTTCAGTGCACTGAGCTTTTAAGAAATCCCTGAAAACGCCGATTCGTACGTGATGCATGATTTTCGAATGTTCGATTGGCAAACGAAATCTTATGAATATTCCGCCTCGTTAGAGCTGCGAATTAGGCGTGACTACTTTTTTAATTAATCGATGATGAATTGATGTCTTTTGGCAAGGCGAGCAGGATTGACGAAAAGGCTCTATTCGCGCTCTCAGCGCAAGGACGAGTACGTGGGTAGCGTGAGATTCGCCTTAAAAGGCGCGCTATCCTCCGCTCCGCGAGTCCACTGCAAAATATATTGACCCCGAAGGAAATCAGCGACCCACTTTATACCGCTGCGGCGGGACAAAGTTTCATTATTCTAATACGGTTCACATGAATTACGAATAAGTCTTTCATTATCGACGATTTTCTATTAAAATCTCTCATTCTCTTCTCTATTAAGGGGGTACTCTTATATGACGCCAATTTTTGGAAAATTTCCCACAAAAAAACTTTTCAATATTTTTTAACGCAGATTTTTTTTTTTTGATTTATGAAACCTTCAATTACACAATCAGGAACAGGCAAACTATGGCGGCAAATTTTTAAGGGAACTTTCGAAATTTGTTTTAGCTGCGAGAAACTAAAATTTAGCAGATATGTCAATATTTAAATAACTCATATGAGGACTTTCTGCTGATTTTGTTGGCATATGTAGCAACATAATTACAAAGTTATTTCCATGATAACATTGCATCATAATAAGTTTGATAATATAATAAGTAATTCTTCTAATTGACAATGCTAATTATTAAATTAAATTTCATACTACATTATTAGAAACTCTTTTTCGCTCCACGCAATAACTTAACTTAGATTAACGAATTCTACAGAATTCGAAATTTTTATTTTAACGTTCCTATAACAAACAGTTAACATCTCAAAAATTTTCGGCATTTTGCAAATTCTAACTGACTGTTCGGAATAACTGAAATTTTCGAAGTGAAATTGCTGAAATTGTCGAAACATCTTCATGTTCATAATTACTAAATTTTTTATATACTTATCATTAAATTTTGTCGACCTTTTTTTGTCTCAAATTTTCAGAACGCTTTAAATTTCCATATATCTTAAAACTTTCCAACTCTAAGCATTTTCGAATTGTTAATAGTTTATGAATTTTGCGAAAATCCTATAGTTTGAGCAATATTCTGAATGTGACGAGCCTACTAACCGATTTGCACGTTAGTACATAAAAATAAGTTAATATTTACAATATTGAAATCATTGCAATCTCGGAAATTTTCAAATGTTTGACAACTTTTTAAATTTTCCTTATCAATTACATTTCTAAAATTTTGAAAATTGCTTGAATATTTTAATAGCACAAAATTTAATGAATTTTTAGAATGTCAGTTTTCTTGGAAATTTCAAAATTATAATAATTCACAGGGTTCATAGAATGGAAAAATTTTGGGAATTATAAAAGAATAACAAAAACTACTAAAATGTTCCAAATAACGGAAATTTTTTAAATGAAATTGTTGAAATTGTCAAAACATCTTTATTTTCGTAATTTCTAAATTTTATTATACTTATCAATAAATTTTTTGACCATTTTTTGTCTCGAATTTTCAGAACGCTTGAAATTTTCATATATCTTTAAATTTTCCACTTCCACAAGCATTTTCGAATTGTTAATAATTTTTGAATTTTGCGAAAGTCCTATTGTTTCAACAATATTCAAAGTGTAACGAAATTTCTGGATTTTAGTAATCATTGAAGAAGATAAATAATATTCATTAAAATGAGTAAATTTTTAAAATACTGAAATTCTTGCAATCTTCGAAATTTTCAAATGTCTGGCAACTTTTCAAATTTCCCTTGTCAATTACATTTCTACAATTTTGAAAATTGCTTGAATATTCGAATTTCACAAAATTCAGTGAATTTTCTGAATGCGTCAGTCGTCTTTGAAATTTCAAAATTATTATAATTCACGAGGTTCCTAGAGTGTGAAAAGTTTATGAAATTATGATGGAGTAACATAATATTCCAAAATTGTTATTAATAATGTTAATTTTCAAATGACTAAGTTTTACAAAACATCTGAATTTCCAAATTTACCAAACTTTGACATATTGACAGTTTTTCTATATTTTTCCTGTAGTGTTATTTTTTTTTATAATACTATAGTACATTTTCCCACTCGTGAAAAATGATTTTATCGTCCTATTAATGTAATATACTATTATATGGAAGACTCGAAATTTATATAATTCTCCAATTCACTAAACTTTAATTTTTTCTTCGGAGAACATGTTTCTGGGGGAGGGGGATAAGGGGGCGGCAATTTCTTAAACTGCCTAGGGGCGCCAAATTGCTAAATCCAGCCATCTATAAAATGAATGTTCATTTTAGACAACATTTTCATAAGTGCTTTCGAAAAAAAGTCTCGGTTCATTGTGCACGCAATTTTTAAAATCTTACTGCAGTTAAAAAATAAAATTTTATCTTTTTTTGAATATAATATGTTCAAATCAAATTATATTAAATAACATGAATAATATATTAAATCAAATTTTTTCGAAGTTGGGCCACAATATTTACCACGCCCCGAGACAGAAGGAACGCTTCGAAATAATTATTATTATCCGAAGCTTAATCGAAATAGGGAAATTTCTAATCGCGTCTATCATTTTGTCAAACACCTCGGGCACCTTTCGTCGTTTGACACTCCCGTTGCAGCGGGGCTCAAGCATTTTTTTTTTACAAACATTTTTCAGGGAATGTGAAAGTCAAGTCGTGCCCCAGGTTGTGGGAATCTGTTGATAAACATTTCGATTTTTATGGCTTTTGTTTACGGCTACGCGATCTCCCGTAAAATCATACACTTGAATGAATTTTGCGTAACTTAAACATTTTTTTTTTTTTCGTCGTTTATGAAAATACAATTTTTTTGCCAACGCTGCGTAACAGAGAGCGAGCTTCAGGAATATATTTTCCATTATCTCACGGTTAATAAAATTTGTTGATGCAGTTTTTTTTAAGTTCTTAACAATTCGAACTTGCAACAAATTAACTTCAAGTACAACATAACTATAGAAAAAAAATTGGAAGAAATATTGGGTAGGTAATAAAAGAGTTATAAAAAAATACTTCATCACCGTAGTTTTGAATTCATCATCAACGTGTAAAGTTATATTACAGGTATAATTTTACAGGATACAATATTTTATTTTAAACAGTGGATTCTAAGTAAAAATGTAACGATTCAGAAATATTACAAACTTCTAGCTTTTTGTTGTAGACAGCAATATCCTCTTATCGACAATTAAATTTCAAATAATTGATATATGTATAATGTATTCGTAATTTTGTTTCCGTAGCATTGAAAATTTTCAACTGTGATTGGACCACGCAATACTTTTATCATAAATATTTGTGATAACAATTCTATTTTTAGGATCAAATAATAAGATTTATTAAATGTGAATGAAGCATTTCTACATCGAGTTTTATTCGAAACATGAAACTGAAATTTACAGAATCGCAATCATTCGATAGATTTTATAAATGAGTCATCGTGAAACATCTACGATAACTGAAATATGATTATACTTTGCAAAAAAGGAAAAAAAATGTATGACAAGAAATATAACTTTTGAAAAATTTAAATATTGATGAAAATACTTTCATAAACATAATTTTGATTATAAGTTAATTATAAATTACTATCTTTATTCCTAAGAAATTCGTTGTTGATTCAGTTAATTTATGAGACACGTCAACAATACATATGCTTCAAAATTTCCTCTAAAAAAGTAAATAAATCACGTAATAATTCCTTTAAAGTATATAAAATAGCGAAATTAATATAAAATGAGATAATTGAATACAATTATTGAATTTTTTAAACAACATACATTTTCGGATTTAGAGTATTTAAAAACACGTCTGTCCTGGGTCAATTTTTATGTTTTTTAACTTATAAAAAGTTATATCTCACTCATTTATTTATAAAAATGTTCATTTTTATCACCATGTATAATATTTATACATTTATAAAAAATTTAGACATTTTTTTATGTTTCTTATAAATGAAATTTTATTACACTGTTTTCTATAATTTCAAGATTTTTCCGAATCTGATCAAAATGATCAAAAATTTCACGAATCAACCAAAAAACTTGACAAGAATAATTGTAATTATATTTACATTTATGATGAAAACAGTAAAACAGCTGTTGTTAAATTTTGAAATGAAATATATCACCTCCGAATAATTTTTTGTAAATATACACATTTTATAGAGAAATGTTTAAAAATTACTTAGAATTGAAGTCTGAAAATCAATTTCTAAACTATAAGTTCTAAAAACTTGTATAGATTATGTAAAAACTAAGATTTGAAATTTTCCTTGATTGTAACACTTACTTACGATTTCGATTTAAAAGTGTATAAAATAGAGTTAATGATGAAACTTTTGGAAATTTTCCTTTAAAAAATTCAAACAGTTTTCTGAATTTTCAAATACAATAAAAACTAATATATCGAAAAAATAAATTCAATATTTCCGAATTGGAAACGAATACCTAATTTTCCAATATTCAATATGTGTCATTTAATTGTTTCTACATTCATAGAATTTCTTACATCCATAAAATAGATAAACTGAATTCAAAATTTTAACGTATAAGATAAGTTTATGGCATGAAATTATAAAACTATTATTCAAGTCTTACAGACTAGAAATTCCTAGTGTCTATATGACTCGGAATAATTTTACTATCCTAAATTTTCCTTTTTGATACAGTGAAAAAACTTAAATACAATAAAGTTTTTTCCTAAATAAAGTAAGTCTGAAATCAACCAAATACACGCAGCAACGATAAATCCGATTCATTTTTCAACAAACGTCTAATTACATATATTTATGGATATTTTTATTTAAATTAAACCATGCATGGTTAAAACAAAGATTTACCTAAATTCTACCATCTCCCCCATCAAGTAAACTATCGAAAAATCGTCGAGATAATGACGATAAATCATGAATAATACTTATAAATACACTAAACAAGAAAAAAAACTAAAACAAGGAACAACAAATTGGAATGACCATCTCGCGAAAAGTAGGTCGAGTTTTGTATAGGGATGCTGGAGGAGGAACGTCAATATTTGACCCAGTCCGCGAATACGGAAACAAAAGTAACATGCGTTTCTTATAATCGCGCTCGTAATCAAAAACTTGTGATTCAGTAATCATTACCTTTCGCTGGGCATCGGCAGCGAATCCCGATTTCGGCGCTCGGTTGACGGACATTTTTTCTGAGCGCGGAAAAGCACAAACTCTTTCAGAACACCGAACTTTCAAGAATCAGTGAGAAGTTAACTGACTGACGTGAACTATACAAAGGTAGCTGCGCGACTGACGCTGACTGACGCCAACTGACGCCACTGACGCGATCGCTGATTATTCTTTCGCGTCAAACCGGTACCGTGGTAGTTTCACCCAGTACTGCCAACCACGCCGGTGAAAATACGCATTCATTTTCGCATAGCTTTCGCGTTGCGAATTGAATTTCCGTTGGCAAACACGTTCGCTGCTGATGTCATTTCTCGGTGCCCTTCGCCGATTTTCGTTTCATTTATTTCTGTTTTTACGTGCTTTCGAGGACGTATGAATATTGCATGAGTTACGGGGGATCGGGAGAATAATACACGAAAGTTTGTAACTACACTGATGACAAAATTTATGAATTAAAGCAGGTGGATCGTAACGCGAGTTTTCAGGAGAAAATTTTTATTAGGAATTTTTAATAAAAGATAGCAAATAGGTGAAATATTCATGTATATTCAAATTTTTGAAATTTACGTATCGACATATATAGTTGAATTTGGAAAATGCTCAAGTTTTGTAGGTTTTTTCATTTTTTTATAAAAATTAGGTATTTATTTTGTTTTTAAAAAAGTTTGATAGGAAATTTTCGAAAATTACTTCAATATATGAAATAAGAACAATTTATCACAGTGAAATTGAAACTATTTCAATTATAGAATTGAGTTTTCTTGGTTCTCTGTGAAAAGTTTATAAATTATTCTTATTTTGGAGTCATTAAAAAAATGAATTGTTCTAAAGTGTGTTTAACTTTTGGAACTCTTTTGGAAGCTACTAAAAAAAGTACAATTCCTGGATTTCGGGAGACGCTTGGAAGCGACATATTCTCAGGAGAATTGTTTAATGTGATTGCATTTTTTTAGAGATCTTTTTTTTCATATGATATCTGAGTATAACTTGGCTGAGTTATATGCTCACATGTTCATATATATCAAAATTCTTCAGATTCTGAAAGATTTTATAAAGTTTTGCAATATCTTATTAGAATGTAAAACTCAAAGCTGGTATTCTAATGATCAAACAATTTCCGTATTCTTAAAAATTTTTAATTCGTCAAATTTTTTTAAAAACCAAATTAGCTCGTTCTAAGAAAATTTTATCTTACATGATTTTTGGTAAAAGTGAACGATTGTTTAAAAAAGTTTTGTATTCAAAAATGTGATTTCAATATTCTCATATATATGAAAAATAAATTGTAAATACCATAAAATAATCATATATGAATACTGAAAAAATACTACAAATTATAAAAATTTTTGTGAGTGATGATTTTTGGAAAAACCTCAAATTCAGGAAATCTTTCTAGCAATCCACGAAAAAAAGAATCAATAAAAATACCTACTACGAAATTCTTCGAAAATTCATAAATATAAAAATATACCAAAATACAAAAAATCAACCAATACTTGAAATCTAAGTAGATAACCTCTGGGATATTTTGTAATAGGTTCAATAGGTGTAATACCCTATTAAACTCAATACGTCTGAATTTTATAATGAAATATAAATAAAATAAAAAAATTTTCAGTATATATGCGATTTGCCGGTTAATGAACTTCCAGAATTTTTCTATATTTTTTGCAACACAATATCAATATTTTTAAATCACTTGTAATGACACAGGTATTGAACTGACTAAGTATTACACACAATCCCCTTTAGGGATACAGTTTTCTTAAAAATCTATGAAACACTGAAAATTAGAGTATCTAATTCTAAAAATTCATACAGACATCCATATAAAATTACCAGAGAATAATGATGGAAATTGTATGCGCGAGTACTGAAAAAACAAGAAAAATACTTTAGTTATTGGATCTGTTTCTAACAATAGATTTATAGATAGATTATTTAATAGGTACTAATTTTTTGCTAAGTGAATAACTCAAAAAATAGATAATAATATTATAGAAATATATTTAGAAAAAATTATAATTGAGAAGTTGTATCACTTTTTTTTATTGCTAATATTGTTAGTTTATCAAAAAATAGCAGACACGTATTTTATCTTTTTGTCATATCTCAAAAATTGACGGTAACACAACGTTTTAAAAAGTATAACGACGTGACGTCATTCCAACGATATGATGTCATTTGCATGCTCAGTATATTTATGTATACGAAACTAAAAATTCACATATCTTCTAAAATAATCATTTTTCAAAGAAACGGAAAAATGTATCGATTTTTTTTCGAAACTAATCGATACATATATATGTGTCGCCAAATTTGATTTTTTTTCCATGCAACTTCCCAATTCTTGGCAAACCAGCTCATATGTTCAACGTACTAAAAAAAAAGATTTCGATATGTCAATAATATACAACAACAAAATAATGCGAAAAATGCAAGAAATCTTTTGAAACTCAAAAACTATGTATAGCGATGATTTTCTAGAAAATTCATAAAACGTTGCATACTAGCCATACATGATTATTTATTTGTAACTAATGCAAATACTCAAAGCGTGTGACGACGAAAAGCAAAATTTTTTATAAGTAAATGTTAACATAAATAATATATTCTGAAACAAAAATTTGCTTGTCAAAATTTTTTAGAGCAATAAAGTAATCAAAGAAAAAAAAATCATTATCAATGAATACAAGTTCCGTTTAAATTTCCCGCGCTTTTGATCAACTTCCGGTGGTGGCAGCACTGACTGAGCTCAGCAGTGCTCTCTGTGCTGAAACAGGATTTCAAGATGGCCGCTTTTCCGGTTCTTTTAAGCCCGTGTTCCTTTCGTGTCTCGTGTTTTCTCCCTTCATTTAAGAAAAATGACGGGCTTTTCAGACAAGGTATGGTACCGTAAATCGAATATTCTGTCATGGTAATTAAAGTTCACTGTTTAAATCTAAAAAATTCCATATATAGAGTGTTTAACGCCCGGTTTTTCTGTCGAAAATCCGCGTAAATATGGTTCTTGACAAATGCTGCACGTGTCGTAGAGATTAATTTGCTCATACTTTTTCAAATCCACTGTGTAAATGAAAGAACTATCTGTCGCAATTGTTATCGATTTTTTTCTTACACAAATTCTAAGTTGATTGAAACATTTTCGCGTCCGAAATTTTCGTGTTGACATGTCGGTAATTTTTGAGGTTATAATTGTCACAATTTCTCAGGCACATCTTGAAAATTTCATGTTTATCTAAAAACGTATGTTCAAATGGTTGATGTACTTTTTCGAAATGCAATGAACTTTTTTTTTAAAGTTATATTTTTTTTTCTTTTTTGTGAAAATTGGGAGTTATCGCACATCTTTCATATGCTTCAAAAATTATTTTATTCGGGTGTATTAAACACGAAAAAAATTGCGTCAAAATAAATCACTATTTTTTTACCATTATTTATTTTATTATAGTAAATTTACTGTGTCTAAAAAGTGTTCTTTTTTTCGCTCGATTATTACATTATTGAACTATATATATTAAATATAGTATATATTGCAGTATATGTTAGAAAAAAATAATTAAATAATACATGTAATATTTTTTATTATATTTTATTTTCATTTACTTATCACTGTTATATTTTTAATTTTATAGCCAATTCTCATTGATGGCAAAGGCCACCTTAACGGTCGCCTTGCAACAGTTGTTGCCAAACAAATTTTGCAAGGAAGAAAAATCGTGGTCGTTCGATGTGAACAACTGCAAGTATCTGGCAACTTTTTCAGGTAAAGAAACAAAATCCTACTTCTACGAGCAATATAAAATAATAGTAATTTTTCTAATTGAATTTTGTATGAGTTAAACAAAGAATTATTTAGAAAAAAAGACTTAACTTTATTAAATTTTTTATAAGATAATTTAACTTACATTGAAAAAAAATTTTTACATGTTTCTTGCGAGAAATTCAAAGTTGATCAAAACCATTTTGTATTATTATATGTATGTAATTTGATTTTGTCAAAGAATGTATTATTAACATTTTATTACTACAGCCAAGAACGTAATTTTTATCGCTAATACTTCTACTCATTTGATTTTTTGATGAATTAAAAAAATGTATCATTTATTTTGATAGTATTTTTATGTTTGAAGTTTTTTTCATTTTTAATATGAATTTTTCGAGGCAATAACTTAGGATCTGCTAATATCAGGATTAAATTTGATATTAATCTTATGATTCATCTTGTCGTGATAGCTTATATTTATATTTTATTCATTCTACATTGCCAAGTCCAAATAAAATTATTGCAATACCTTTTTACTTGCATAAGATTTATTTACTTATATAGAATATTTCAGGATTTAATCTGAGTATAAATATTTATTATTATCGTATCATAAAAATGAAATTTTTTTTATTACATTTTATGATCTTGAATTGACTAAAAAAATTGTTAATATCCATTTTTGTGCGTGTGAACGAAAGACTGGTTTCATGGTAAACAAGATTTTTAAAGCGAAGTCAAATCGCGAAATCCTCTGAGCCTAAACCTGTAATTGCTCATGCGTACGATAATAAAAAAATTTTTTTTTTAATTTCAATCATTACATTAAATTTTATAAATAGAATTAAAAACATAATTCTTAATGTAAAAAACCTTGAAATTAAGATTCAACACCACATACAGTGCAAAAAACTCAATTTTTGTGTCTGAAATATGTAAAATAAATTTCAAATGTGTTTAAAATTTAAACTTTCATATATAAAATTTATTTGATTTCTGATTATACAAGTTGTAATAATCAACTATCAAAAAATCAGTAATCAAAAAAATTTTTTGATAACATTTCAGCATAAGAGTGAGTGTAATTTTTATTTATAATAATTCTAAATATAAGTATATAGTAAATAAATTCATATACACACAACTATGTGATTTTTTCAACTTTCTAGTCTTATTAAAAAAGTTGATTTTTTTTCATTTTTACGGACTCGATTACAATTTTTATATTGTTTGAAAAAATTTATTTTATGCAAATACTTAATGAATATACTTAACAACAGCTAATACATATTTTTGATTAATATTGTGTTGACATTTTCTAAGTTTTTATAGAGAACTAAAAAATATTGATGTTTTCACATGTTCAGAATGAAATTTTCTATTATTTTAATTTTCTTGGGGACTTAATTAAAATGCTTCTAAGATTAGAAAAAAAAAGTCCTGAATCTCATTTTTTTATAAGAGCCTATGTTCCATTTTTCATTATTAATATTTCAATATTTCCTTTTTGATAATCTAAAAATCATGTTAGAGTTGCTAAAATTTTAGCAATTTTAATTTTCAAAGTATACCAAATAACATGCTCAAAAAGATTTGAAAATTTTGCTAAGACGGAATTTACCGAAATAATTGATTCAAAACAATTTCTCTATTGTTCTTTATACTATGTTCAAGATTATGGACTTTGTTAAATGTATAATAAGGTACTGATTTTTTTAAGTATATAAAAAAAAAACAGATTATTTCCACTATTTCATAAATTCTAAAATGACTGAAAAAAACTTATCGCTGTTTTGCATACAAAAAAATATTCGAGTAGTAATACAAATTTAGAAATTTTGATTTAAAAGCAAAATATTTATATTTCCAAGTATCCTAATTCTGTGTCTTTTTTTTCTATTTTGTAAATGTCCCCTCAGTTTTTATTCAAGTCCTGAGAAAGTTGATAGATTCATTAAATACAAAGTCCAAAATGTCATTTTTTACTTTCTAGAATTATTTGATTTTTCAAAAAAATTCTACATTTATTACATGATTACAAAAAATCATATCCACATTGTTTGATGAGACGTGAAACAAACAACTTTTATGATGCAGAAAAAATCAACAAATTGCTTCATCAACATATAGCACAATTTATAAACCAATTTTAATATTCTTGTTTCAGAACAAAATTGAAATACTTGTCATTCTTGAGAAAAAGATGCAATGTCAATCCAGCTCGTGGGCCATTCCATCATCGTGCACCAGGAAAAATTTTCTGGAAAACAGTGCGCGGTATGAGTCACTTTTTCATAATTGTAAATTTTTACTTTCAACATATTTAACAGCAAATGATTATCAAAATCTTATCCACATTGTTTGAAAGAAACATGAAAAGAATTCTCGTATGATTTTTTGATTTGCGAATAATTTTCAAATTTTAGCCATCAGCAGTTGTATAAATAATCTTAATTTTTTGTAGGCATGATCCCACATAAAACAGCACGTGGCAAAGACGCCCTCAGAAGATTGAAGGTATACGAAGGTATTCCTCCTCCATTTGATCGCAGGCAACGAGTCGTTGTCCCAGGAGCGATGAGGGTGGTTTGTCTGAAACCTGGCAGAAAGGTAATTTTAAATATTTTTTCGTTTTGAAAGTCAAAAAGGTTAGAGAAAATTCTCTGGATTGTCATATAAAAAAATATATGTATTTAAACGTTCTGAGTAAATTTTGCAATAACAATCTTTTAAAACAGTTTTTGAGGTTTACCAAATTTGTACTGGGTTAAAAAAATTGATAAAATATTGATGTATATACAGTTTTATCATAAATTTAATAATTGATTAAAAAAAATTAATTTAATAAAATTAAAAATAATGATAAACGTTTAATAATATTTGTTGAATATCAAAAGTTAGGAATTAATTCTATTACAAGAAATGATTGAACAATTATTTTTAATTTTTTCATTTATTTTCAAACGTTTAGAACTTGGAAAATTTATGAGACATACAATTCAAACAAAAGTAGAAATAGCTATAAAATTTTAATTATCAATAAATTGAGTGGACTGTAGAATTATATAAACTTGTATAAATAAAAATTCAATCTAAAAGAATGGATAAATAACTACATTGATTTGTGTAGAAAACACGTGAATTAAATATTTGTTGTTTTTATTTTCCAGTACTGCCAAATTGGCAGATTGTCACACGAGGTTGGCTGGAAGTACCAATCCGTTGTGAGAACTCTGGAGAACAAGAGAGTTGTCAAATCTATGATTGATGTCAAGCAACGAAGCAAAATGAGGGTAATTATATTTTTCATAACTTTTTGGATAAAAAGTAGTAAATCTTAAGGCAATAAATGATGTCTATGGTAATTTGCGACTGATTTTTGGGTAAGAACCTAAATTGATGCAACTTTGAGCTGATTTTCAACTTAATAAATATCTTTTATTTATTTCATGATTCATGATGAGCTTATCTAAATTTCCAATGATTTGTATTGTTACAGAAACTGACAAAGAAGGCAGGAAAGAAGGTGGCTGAGAGCACAGCTCAATTCACCAAGGTCATCAATGAATTTGGCTACAATTAATAAGTTTATTAGAAGAAAAATAAATACTTCATATAATTTCTATTCTGGGTTTATTTATTGACTGAATTTGTTATATCCTGTCAATGAGCATCATAAACTTTCTTAATTTGACAATAAATTGAATTGTTTCAAGAAGAAATTCATTGCTGGAATTAAGGAATAATTCAAAAGCAGACAAGTTAAAATTAGAAAAATATTTATTTATATTGAACAATTTATGTAACAAATCTATCGCGAGAAGCATCAACTTTAAAAGTGACAGTTCCTCCTTTATCATCATCCTCATCGTCGAACACTTGTTCTTCATCTTCGCTTTCGGATTCAGAAGATGATTTCTCATTTTCACGATAAGTGCCCATTTGGGCAGGAAGTTTCTCCATGGGAAATTTAAAAATTCGTTCTGCCAAACGCTCCGCAGCGTGTTTCGCCTGGATTACCTGTGAAAGAAAAGAATAGTTTTTTCAGAAATGTTCAACTTTTACTATTGGAAACTGATTTAAAAAAAATTTATATTGCCAAAAAAATAATAATTTTATCAATCAATATTTCAAAAGTAACATTCACAATACTCAAGGAAATTATTCTGTTTTTTTTTAAATAATTCCTAAATTTTCTAGTGTAAATGATAAGTTTCTCAAGATTTCAGAAAATCAGTGATAGAATTTTTTTTTTTAGTAAGTAATAAGTTCTTTCAAACCTTTAATTTCGCAGCTTCAATTTTTTGCAGCTCCAGAACTTCGCTCAAACTCAATTCTACTGCTTTATTGTACTGTATCAATGGAGGAGTTGCTGCTGTATTCTCCCAAAACTTGTGTTTCCTTCTATTCTTTTCTCTTTCAGGATCATGCTCGTTCTTTATTGTAGTTTTATGAGGCTTGAAAGGTTCTCTAACAATTCTGTCTTTCTTGCGCTCAGCAATGCCAATTAAATAATTTACGTGATTTGCTTCTGGAATGATGTCTGTTTCCTTTCCTTTAATTTCGCTTTTTGTTGGCTGTCACAAGAAATTTTAATTGTTATTAACAATCTTCTATGAGTTTTTTTCTAACTTATTTAATATTATTTACTTCCGAATTAGTTTCAACGTTTTTCGACGTGGTTTGTCTTGAGGAAGAAACATCCTTTTCTTGTTGAACTTGGTCCTTCGTCAACTATTTTATAGAAAAAAAAGTAAATGAAAAACTTATTTATTTAACTCTAAAATTCAATGATTGATTAGCAATTACTTCTGGCGTAATGTCTTCTAAATCTTCTGGTTTTATTAGACTTTTTTCATGTGGGAGATAAATAACTTTTTTTTTGTGGACTCCACTTCCTGTTGGCTGTTGAAAAAAATAAATTAGATTGGATCGATTTATAGGAACAATGCAAATTTTGATTATTTATTTGTGTCAAGTTGAGAAACCTGTGCGAGAATTTTTAAGGGATCTTCTTCATCTTCACTGTCGAGTTCGATAACTTTTTTGGTGCTGGACTCTTCGGAGTATTTCCCAGTCCATTCTAATTCATTCATCGCTGCTTTACCGTGGGATGCGATGTTCAACTTGGACAAAAGTTCCGCTGCTTTTTCAATTTCATTTTTGTTTTCGAGCTCTTTCAGTACTTTATCCCTAAATCGAATTATTTTTTCACCTTTGTCTGGGAGTTTGGCTATGAAATTTCTACAAAAAAAAAACATAATTAGAGGCATAGGCGTTTTATGGTTGACAGCCTTCCCAAAATTGGAGTAAAATTAATGAACGTTTGGAGGGAATGAATCAAAATTATAAATAGTGAAGTGACTTGAAATTTGAATGGAATTTTTATATACTGACAACTCTGGAATCGCAATCTTTGACGAATTAAAATTCAAATACAGAGAACAAATAAATTTTCTGTAAATTATCTGATACTGAGAAATTCCAGAAATCTTCATTTCTAAAATGGAAATTTGGAACTTAGATAAAAAGAAGGTAAAATTATGAGATCGGTGAAATGTGAATTTTTACTAGAAAAGTTTCAATCTCAATGTTAACAACTTCACCCTTTATCATTCCACAATAAAATACTGTGATACTAGCATTTACAAAAAACAAGCCAAATTAAAAATATTCAGGTATTAAGAATGTTGATAGTAAAATTTTTTACTCTTTCAAATTAACAAGATATTTCAAATGCTGTAATTTAATTCATTGAATGTCATTTAGGAAAGTAAAACGACAATAGAATATATTCTTAATTTTACCAACTCAAATCTACAAGAAATAATAAATCAGAATAAAAAAAAATCTATTTCAATAACTAAAATATGCAAATGATAAGCTACAAGAACCAAAAATTTGCGACCTTGTAATATGAAAATTGAATGTAATTTGTAGGAATAAACAACTTTGGAATTTCAATTTTCTAGAATTAAAGATTTTTTACTGAACACTGAAAGTTTGAACATATGTGACGCGATTTGAGAAAAGATACCTTAGGGTACAAATCGTTAAGGCCTACTTTCCAATGCTTTTGACACAGATAAAGTGCCTAAATGATTGGTACCCTAAGGTATATTTTCTCAAATCGTGTCACATATGAAGAAACATTTTTTTCGAATTATTGAAATAATGGACAATTAGTTTTTGATATGTACTATTTTTTATGTTTTCCCCTTTATCACATCTGATATGGAAATTCGAAACTCGAAAATGAAAGAATTTTGAAGGTAAAAAATTAAGTAGTATAAAATCAAAAAAATGGACAATTCATACTTGAAATGTTAATCAAAAATCTAAAAATTGTACTATTAGTAAGTAATAAATTTCAATAACTTAATACTTAACTTTTCAAAAAAAAAACTAGTTTTATAAATTTTTGAAAAAAACCATGAAAATGAAGAAGTTGAAAAATTATAATCGATAAAAATTTTATAATGTAAAATTCATGATACAAAACATTTCAAACTTAAATATTTTGATTTTTATGTAAAAATCCGTAGTAAAAATTAAAGTTGAAATATTTGTGTGACTCGAAATCACAAAAATAAAATTCCATGATATTCAATATTCAAATGAAAAATCATAGGAATAAAATATAGGCACCATTGCACTCTATAAATTGGATGGCTTGAAAATTGAAATTAAAGTTGTTGAAGATTGGAAATCTAAGAAATACTGAATGAACAACTTTTCTAATAAACTTCTCCAAAATTTTTTTATACGAATCTCCCTGATTAGAGCATTTGTCTGTACGTGCATAACATATATTTTATGATATAAATGAAAATTCTAGGGAAATTCGAAAAAATTGAAAAAAAATTTTGAATTATCTATTTATCTGTTTCAATTCTCTCATTTATGAAATTGATTATTTTAATCTATTTTGATAATTTTTCTCATTTTTACCTTTTTTATTTCATTTATTCATGTAAATTTTTTTTATCATTCAAATGTTCACATTTTGATCTCATATTAATCATTATTCAAAATCAAATTAGAAGTCACTTGTGATAAAAAATTCAAAAATACTGAAATGTTGAATTTTAAAAGCAACAAACTTATAGTCTGAAATATGAAACAAAAGATAAAAAATGTTACAAATCTTTCGGAACTTTCAATAAATAAAAAATGATTAAAATGTAAACAATTTTCCTTTTCAAATATATTAAATAACAAAAAGCTGTGAATATTATAAGTTTTATTTCTTGCATATTTTATGGAAAAAATGAACATTATTAAAATTACTGAGAAGCTAAATTAAATTAAATGATCGAAATATAACCAAAAATAAGCTTATATTTTATTTTTTTATTATGGTATTATCAATATATTTACATTTATTACTATTTTATTTCAATTATTCTGGTTTATTACTTATAATTTAGAAAAATAAACCTTTTCGAAGAAACACTTTATGGATAATCGAAAAAATTTGATCATGAAACAAACGTAGACAGTGAAAATTCTCACTTATTCACCAACAAATTGTTTTGTCGCTGCAAAATTTCCTCAAGTTCTAACTTGCTTTTTTTCCCTAAATTTTCGATGTAACCTGGATTTTCCTTTTTCAGAGGAGGTAATTCTCCAGGTATTTTTTTCATGTTTTCGAGAGATTTTCGCAGATTTTCGAATTATTTCGTTTTTGTTTCTTTTCAAATGACTGCAAATCCTGCAAATGACAGTGAATGACACTCTGATAACACAGGATGACACACTTTTACCTGTTTTTAGGTTAGGTTGGGTTTCGGTCGAACAGCTGATATTGTGTTGTGGTTTTTTCTCTTTGTCCGACGTACGTTTTAATACGTAATCTGTCTTTTTCTATTCGGGCGGATTTGCAACGCAACAATGTAAGCACGTGTAAATGCGCCTTTATTCATTGTATGCATAATATCACATAATATCATATTAAATAAATCTTGAACGCAATAAAATAATAATAAAGTAATCGTAATAAACATCGTGAATAAACAGTTTTCAAAATTGGCATGTTGACTTGTTAAAGCTGTCAAATTCAAGAAAGTGAGTATCAAAAACTCGGTAAAATAACAAAAAGTGTCGAGTTATATATATAACTAAACTATATAAATCATAATAAACTATATAATCATAAAATAATCAACTAAACTATATAACCATAATAAAAGAAATTTTCATTACATTTTGAAGTATAGTTCATTATTTTCAAATTTATATATTTTAAAATACTCCATGAAAAAATTTGGCTTACAGAACAATTTTTTTCAATTTATTTGTAAACAAATTATTCATTATAAATATATTATTTGTTTGATTCTAGAAAATCATACCGTAATGTCCATTTCACTACTAGTAATGTTATATACTATTATTAATTGCCTCTAAAAGTATTATTTTCTCTAATTGTTTCTATTTAGTGCCTTTTTTTTAATTTTATTTTATAGTAAATTTGTTAAAGTATGAAATCCAAATTTCGAATTAATTGATTTACAATCAGTCGATATCAGTAAAAAAACATTTTTTTACTTAAAAGTCCTACTCACGATTCCTTCATACAAACATGCATTTTTATATTTATGCATATTATATTTAATGCATATTATATTCATATTTAAATTTATATTTATTTATATTTATGCATATTATATTTATATTTATTTCAAGTAAAAAAATAGTAATTCAAAAATCATTAAATAAAAATTTATGGAATTGTCAAGTCATCCATCAATCAGTAAATATTTTTATATTATAAATATAATTAAGTTCCAAAGAGGGCAAATCATTAAATAGAAAAAACTTGAGAACAAAATTTTCATATTCTTAATTCCTTGAGATTGTGGGAAATTTTACACAAAAATATATTTTCACCAAATATTGGTATTCGTTTTTTCTTAGTAAGGAGCGACTTCGAGCCAACATGCCGGAACCTGTAAATCACCAGGTGAACGCAGCTCGTAAAACGTTCCAGACTCTGCAACAAATATCAAAAATTTTGAACACAAACCTGGATTCAACAACTTTGAGCATCTGCATCAGGCTCCTCGAAAATGGCGTCAATCCCCAGGCTCTTGCAGCCATCGTCAAAGAATTGCAGCGAGAGATGAAAGCCTCCAACGAATCTCATCAGGTTGATCCAAGCAACAGCAGAGCTGCTTTCAATAAATGAATCTTTTTTTCAGCCCACACAAAACTAAGTTAGAAAAATGTAGAAATAGTTGATATTGACCTTGTAAGATCTCAGGAACAATTTTATAAATAAATTTTTAAAATAATCTTTTAGTTACATATTTTGTAGTTTTCTTGCTACTTTTTCGGTTTCAAACACTTGAAGATTAAAATTTTTCAATTTTACTAGAAGTTGAATGAAAAATTATTTTTTCTAATATTCGCATTTTTAAACTTTGTTAAGGTAAATATTCAATGGAAATTGTTGTTTCATAACTTTTTTGTCTATGATGATTATTTATGTTTTATTTTTTATAGACATTTCATTCTCTTATACAAAAGAAGAAACTTGTAGAATCTAACTTCAAACTTTGGTTCAATCCAGTATCTTTTTTCTAAAACAAATTTAAATTTTTGAAATAATATTTCATGACAAAAATAATAATTATTATTATAAAAAGTTACTTTAGTGTGGAAAGTGGTTAAAAGTAAGAGGTATGAATTGCATTTAAATTTTATTTGGGTTACAAATTTTAAAACACTCTAATATATTGTTTTTATTTATGAATTACATTTTATTCATCAATATCATTTATTTAAAAATCTTGATTATTTACATTTTTTTTTTATATTGAAAGTAAGATACTATTTAAAATGATTAACATGAATTCTTTCTACATATTTGTATTATTGTATTTTTTCCAAAGTTATAGAAGACGTTAATTATGAAAATATTTTGACAATAATGATATATTAACTTTTCGCTCACGAATATACCGTTTTTTAATGCAAACATATCAATTCTAGAATAAAAAAATCGAAATTTATTTCAAAAAAATTTTAGCATTGAATTCGATGTCTTGTAAAATAAACTTCTATAGACTTATTTATCAATAATAAGTCTGCGAAAGTAATAACACAAATAAAAAAAAAATGTATTAAGAATAATTAGTATTTTTAAAACTATGATAAAATTTGTAAAATAACATTTCATGTCAAAAAATAGCTAAAAAATTATTAAATTTTAATTAAATTCAAAATTTTTAAATTACTATCTATTTCAAGTTTCAAAAATTAATTGAAAATGATTCGAAAACATTAAATTCAATTATATCGTTCTATTTCAAAGGTATCCATGCCAACCATCAACAATAATTATGTATGTATGGGTTCCCCATGTTCCATGTCAAAAAACTTTATTCTTTATCGTTTCCATTTTTAAACTGTATCGTATTATTTATCGTGAATTGTTATAACGATAAAAATGGGGATCGAGGAAAAACATTGTGAACATTCTGTAAGGTTGAAGAAAAAAACATTGCTAGAAAAATATGAAATCCCAATTGAACATCTTTCTTTCGAGTACGTGTCGTCGTGCGCTAACTCCAAGGAATTAGGAAGGATGATTCGTATTTTGAGGTTTTTTCTTGGTTTAATGATACTAATGATATTGAAAATGATTTTTTTTATATCATAATATGAGCCAGTCTTTGGTGTTATTCAGATTTTGTTTAAAGAATTTTCAATCTATTTTAGATCATGTAATTTTCTTCTTCATTTTTGAATATTCGAACTTGTAGAGTTATGTCAATAAATAAAAAGTTGAATTATGGTAAAAAAATTTGTAAATAATTTTGCAATCAAACAACGAAAAGTAAAATTATAAAACAATAGGTAGTTGTAATTTTTTTCAATGTTTTACTGAAAGAACTGTCAAGCACGACGAACATTTATTCGTTTTTTCTTTAAAAATTTTTGTCATCCTAAAACAAAAATAATTATCAGTATACCTATTGTTGAATAATTTCAGTTTTTGTTGTAAAATTCAAAAATTGTCAATAAATTTGATTGAAAATCACAAAAAGTACACATTAAAAAAAATGCATGTTGAATATTTTTGGATGTACAATAGTTCAGTTGTTCTTAAAAAAATTTGAATGTAACAACCACGTGAACTGACCTATATATTTAAAAATTTGAAAAATTTTGTAAAATATGAAATTTGTGAGCTGATTTCTTTTTTTATTGATTCGGTTCTAAAAAAGATCAGGAGAAGAAGGGTATTATCCAGAGCTGCTGAAAAAAGTCGAAGACAAATTGAAAATAATCGAACCGACCAATCCCGAAATTCTTGAACCGGAAAACCCAATTTTGAAAAAAAGCATGCTTTCGTTTCAAGCTCGCGAAAAGATTGAGTCGGACATGGACGAGTGGGTGGAGAATATGAAAGTTCAAGAAAAAGATTTCGCGAGGGAAAAAAGTGATCCCAATAGAGCCGAGCTCAATCCCGAGATCCGGAAGTTCGATAAACTACAACAAGTAAAACTACAAAAGAATAAACACATTATTTTTAATGTGGAAATCCTGCGAGTTGCAATAAAATTCCACTTAAGAAATTCAAAAACTAAAATACTTAAATATATGCAGCTACTGTAAAAAATCATTTTATCTTCTTGTCGGAACATTTAATTTACAGTTTATTTATAAAAACAAAACAATCAATGGAAACCTTTTTCTTTTCGTTTACATAGATTTTTGGTGGATTTTTCAATTTTGAATCCCAAAATTGTGAAATTATTGAAATTGAAACAAAGTTTTCAAAGACAGGATTTCCCTCAACTCAAATTTTTGGAATTTTATGAATTATGCATTTTGAATTTTTTTAATTTAAAAAGGCAACTGCAGGGCTGAATTTACATAATGTAAATGTAAATTTACATGGCCCATGGCGGCGAATTTTCAGGGGGAGAAGGTCAAAAGATTTAGTGACAAATATATAAAACAAAAAGTCACCAATTTTTTCATTGCAACACTTTCTTTTCACTGATGACCTTTTTTTTAAATTTATTATGCTATGTTTCGAAAGGGGTGGAGTTCCATCTACTGCCCAGGGGCGACACGGAAGGTAAATCCGGCCCTGGGAAACTAATCAAACTTTTCTTAAAAAATTTTATCAAGCTATTAGTTTGAAATTTTTTGGGTTTTCCACCTTGAATTCTAAAATACAGCTTTTTTTAAACAAAAAATAATGGTAAATTTTTTTTGAGAACAAAACCACGGTGAAAAAAGAAAAACGAATCAGTCTCTGCGATTATGCAGCTTGGGACAAGTACGACGTCGATACGGAACTGACTCGCATTGACTTGCATGAAGAGCAAAGAAAAATCCAAGCAAAAAACGCACAAAACGACAAAAAAGAAAAATCCCAGAGAGAAAACTTTTACCCAAGTAAGCTTTTTTAAGAAAAATGCGGTTTGTCCTCAATAAGTATTATTACTATTCACAAGAGCTTTCAGAAGAATGAAATCTTGGTACAAATTTAACTGAAAATCCAATTTGAAAGTTCTTTTGATTTTTCGGTAAAAAGTCAAAAGTTTGTATAAGCTACTGACGATATTTCAACTTCTTGTGAAATATTCGAGAATTAAAAATAATGTAAATTTTACGAAATCAAACGAATTTCGAGTAAATTTTTATTAATTTCTGCTCTGCAATAGTTGTTGAAAAAGTTCTACGATTTATTTGGAATTTGAATCATGTTTTAGCGCGAATTACGAGAATTTTTCATCAATCATTTTGAATACTCTAAAATTTATTAAATGGACTAAAAATCTCTTTTACTTGACGTTATATAGAATATTTTGTGACCTATCTAAAGATTAAATTATCTTTCAGATTCGTAAAATCAAAACCGACCAAAATAGTCACTGATTTCAAAAAAATCACGATAAAGTTATATGAAACCTTTCTAAATCTTTTGCACTTTTTTTGAAATACTCCAAAGTTATCGAAAATGTCCATTTTACGAAAAAAATTAAGGTGGTTGATGGAAAGTTGCTTTTAAAAAGTGACTCGAGAGCCATTTTCATCTAAGGTTTTTTCAAAGAATGGAAAATATGTTGAAATCTTGGTACAAATTAAACTGAAAATCCAATTTGAAAATTCTTTTGATTTTTTCGTAAAAAGTGAACAGTTTGTATAAGCTATTGACGATTTATGAAATATTCGAATATTGAAATTAAGTAAATTTTACGAAATCAAACGAATTTATGATAAATTATTATTAATTTCAGTTTTTGAAAAAGTTCTACGATTTATTTGGAATTTAAATCATGTTATAGTGCGAATCACGAGCATTTTTCATCAATAACTTTTAACACTCTAAAATTTATTAAATTGACTCTAAATCTCTTCTAATTTACTATTTGTGAAATATTTAATGATCTACCTAAAGATTTTACTATCTTGCAAATTCGCATAATTAAAATCAATAAAGTTATAAAGTAAAAGTAGCACTTGTTTTGAAATACTCCAAAGTAACCAAAAATGTCTCATATTACAAAAAAAAAAAAAAAAATTGAGGTGGTTGATGGAAAGTCTCTTTCAAAAAGCGACTCGAGAGCTTCTTTCATCTAAGATTTTTTCAAGGAATGGAATCTCTGTTGAGAATTACGTTTGATGTATTTGAAGACGCTTTCTGTATAATTCTGTTATTCGATTACGAAAAATGCTTGAACCGTATTGCAGCTCTTACTTTAACGACGACGGAATTGAAAGTAATGGCAGAGCGCGAGAGAGAAAAAGGCAACGAAGCTTTTCGTGCTGGGGATTACAGAGAAGCTTTAAAGTTCTACAATTCCAGCATAAAACTTGTGGAAAACAATATTTATGCTTACAACAACAGGGCCATGACTCGTAAGAGACGAATAGTAGATTTTTTTTACTAGTGTAATAATAATTTTTCAACCCCAAATTTCCCATGTCCACTGAAAAGTCTTTTTTCCATTTGTAAATTTAATTTTACCCAAAGCAAAGAAAATGAACATTTCAACAATTGTGGAAAAAATAAGAAAAACGAAAATATTTGGAATGATAGATGAATGCGCTGGTTTTATGGATGCTAGTGCAATTATTTTGCATGCCGTTGTTTTTTCAAGTCGCGTACGTAAACGAGAATCGTTTACTCGACAGACATAAAATTGGGGAATTACGAGTCGGCGGTTGAAGACTGCAACAAAGTCCTCATTAACGACAACGTCAACATCAAAGCTCTTCTTCGTCGAGCTTCAGCGCTGGAGCATTTAGGAAAAAAGTCCGATGTAATTAACGAAACGAATTCGCTTGAAAATATGGGCTTACTAAAAATATTTGTTTTTGGACTCGATCTAATGATTTCGTTTGTGCTTCGTGCAATTTTAACAATAAATCTGCTCTATGAAACATTATTATAAAAATTATAGTTTATTACAACTGCTAGTTGAACCAAAATATTTCAGTTTCCAACATTTTTCACTAGATCCACTTATTTTTTGTTCCGTGATAGGCTTTCAGCGATTACGAGACGATTTTGATGATAGAAGCGACGAACAAGACTGCGCTTCGCGCAATTTCGCGACTGAAGAACGAGCAGCCAAAGTCGGTGAGGTAATAAAGATAAATTTCCCACGTTTCATGCGACAGCTGAGATTGCAATTTGCGCACAGGATGAAAATCAAAGACGAAAGAAGCTGCTCCAGCGACACACAAATTTTCGAAAAGCGCGACGAGCGAATATGCTTCTGTAACAACGCACCGAGAACCTCTCGGCAATCAAATTTCACGCCCCATTACAAAAGTAGCTACTGCCTTGCAGAAAATCAGCACGATTTCTTACATGGTAAAAATCCGTTTTTGAAAAAAATTACCGCACATTTATGGGTGTACACTGAAAGAAAAATCTTGTACTTTTTACTAAAAAATATAGTAATGGGGATCGAGATGAAATTAAGTAAATTTTACTATATAAAGTATTGTATTATTCAAAATATTTGTATTGCGGTCATTGGCATATAGTATCCTTTTGAATGAAAACAGAAAATCGAAGGCATCAACAAAACTTTGGTTGGTTTATATTTTATTAAAAGCTTTTTCAGGAAAAACGCGATTTTTCCTCAATAAATATTATTATTAACAAGAGCTTTCAGATAAATGAAATGTTGGTACAAATTGGTACAAATTTAATTGAAATTCCAATTTGAAAATTCTTTTGATTTTTTTGTAAAAAGTCAACAGTTTGTATAAGCTATTGACGATATCACAATTATAATTGTGAAATATTCGAGAATGAAAAATTATGTATATTTTACGAAATCAAACGGATTTTAAGTAAACTTTTATTAATTTCAGGTCATCATCAGTTTTTGAAAAAGTTCTACGATTGATTTGGAATTTGAATCATGTTTTAGTGTGAATCGCAAGCATTTTTCATCAATGATTTTGAATACTCTGAAATTTATTAAATTGACTACAAATCTCTTCTACTTTACTATATTTCCCTGGCGATCTTCGCGCGAGAGTTCTTGAGAGACATCTCTCAAGATCTCTCAAGAACTCTCACAGGCGTAAAAAGAGGGTCTATACGCATTAAATATGCAGGAAAAAGTTTTTTTACCAGTTACTTTTCATTTTCTTATGATAAAACTGCACTATTATGATAATTTATGCCTTTTTTTTATTTACTTCTTTCAGTTTCTAAAATAAGTAAGCGGACAGGTTTACGCTTCCTATCTTACCGACCAAATGTCGATAATTCACAGTTTACGCGTAGATAGCGCACGACCTAATATCAAGTATTTAATTAAAAACTACGGAATAACTAAACATCATTAATTTTATTTATTATAGTTATATTTTTACAAATCTGAATTACT
>JAPYZL010185792.1:0-12980 GCA_030522825.1 Platygaster orseoliae
AACACAAAAAAACTGAATCTTATGTGATTAAAGTATACCTAAAGCTTTTCGAAATCATATGCAAAAATACAAAGTTTCTTTGATGACTATTGAAATTTTTTTAACTGCTGAGCTTTTTCGAAATTCTATCAGTTTTCTGACAATGCCAGGCAATGATTTATTTCCTGAATTTCAAAAATTTTTTCGCAAAAACTGTCAACTTTTTCATTATGTTCTATAACGAACATTTTCTGGATTTTTCATCATTTTTCTATAGAGTGAACCTTAAAAAATTTTCGAACGTACTTTTTCAAGAGAATGACATAATTCAAAATTCAATTTTCGACGCTAACCATAATTATTGGGGGGGGGGGAGGCATAAAGCATTGCTTGCCCCCTCCCCCCAAAGAAAATTTGAGTGGGAGGGGCAGTTGACCCCCCTGTTCTGGCGCCACCTCGATAATTTTGACAAACTTTTTAATGACAGCTTTTTAACATAAGGTATAATTTATTACAGCTTTTATGAATGTTTTTACTTTTTTGTTATTTGCTAAGATATTAGACTGTATTTTCAGTGAAGACAATTTTTTAAGTATAACTAGCAAATTCAGACTACTTTAACAGCCGTTTTTGAGTTCTGCGATTTCCACAATAGTGATATTTTTTACTAGTTTCGACAGTCCATTAGAACTAGAATTTTTCAAATTATTCAAAGATTGGAAGCAATCCAGAAATTTTCAACATGCAAACCCCCAGAAGGAACGTTTTCTATTTTATATTTTCCAGATTTGAGTTTTCTAATACTTTTTTTCAGGATATTTTCACAAAAATAAAAAAAATTTTTTCTACTCCTACCATGAAAATTTCAAAATAAAAGATAACATTGATTTGACTTTCTAACCACAGATAGTTTATTAAAACGTTTAGTAAAAGTTATCAAAAAAGTAAGACGTTTAGAAAGCTAAGGGTTAAAGTTTCATTCATTATAAAAATGAAATTCTACGAATCTGTAAAGTTGGAACAAATTTGAAGAAAATCCTATCAAAATTTTGGGCTACAAATTCCATGGCACAATTTAAACCGAGTAAAAGGAGCAAGAATGATGAACCGGAAGCTTTTTTAGCTGCGGAACGCATTTCTTTTGCGAGCGTACATTTATACTTGCAGAACCGCCTTCGTTTTTCCCGCACTCGCGAAAGAAACAAAATTACATTTGACCCAGTATTCAAAGTGCCGCGACATTCGTCAAAGCGAACAGCTCGAATATGCCTTTTCCACGCCAGAAGTGCATTTCCCTTTTCCACATTTTTCATCAATTTTCGGACCGAGAATCATGAATATTAAACCCGAAGGAAACGCGAAACTCGAGCATCATCCGACGTTTTGTGTTACTCGAGATGGTTGCGTTACTCGTTTAAAATGCATCGAAAATAACCTGGTTGTCACAAAATTTCCTCGATGCAAATGAGGCTATTTTCCTTGCAATACCCGGTAATTCGAGTTTTTTATACCTTGATGAAAAAGACGCCAAACGTCGCGAAATTTTTCGTCGGAAAAAAATGACACCGCTTTTCGAATGAAAACGGAGGTAGGTTTAATAATGCCGCGATTCGGCGTCGTCCCGAGGGAGCGTGCAATATACCGCAAAGCATAATCGTTACTAAACTCACGCCAGCAGAAACTCATTATGTCTCCCCAGCTCAGGCGAGAGCCCTTCGTCGGCCCTTTACAGTGACCGTTCTGTCGGGCTCATCATTTCTTCAGGAACAGTGCTCCGCTGCTTGGGACACCAGACGAACGTTCGTCGAGTCTTGATTAAACCATTCAATATGCAATACTGCTGTTTCCATGTATTTCCATACGATGAAAATGGCAACATGTACAATTTTAGACAGTGTTAATTATATTCATACCAACTTTTAACACTTTCTAATACCATAGTAGAAATTGTGCTTTGGATAAGAACATTAGTTAGCCAGTTTTTTCCTCTTTCTAGTTAGTTTCGGACGAAAAAAAACTAGCTTAGTTTTATTAAGTGATGTTTTTAGTTATATCGTTAGATGAATTAATAAGTTCTGGCGATTTCTTTTAGGAGATACTAATTATATTTTTCGAGTAAAAATATCCCATGGGAAAATGACCTTCTACCCCTGTTCCTCACTCTATTTCTTGTACTTTTTTCCTCATAGCCAAGACACGAATCCCCGACAAGAGTCAGTATTTTAATTACAGCAAAAAGGGTAGTCACTTCTACAGCGTTTTAGTTGAAAACACGCAAGCCTCGGGGGAAACGTTCTCGGTCGGCTTGAGCCGTTGTTTAGGGAGCGAAGCAGGATCCTTTCTGACATTCGAGGTGCGGGGACGGTGCTTCGTTGAACGGGCGAAGATGACAACAAGCTTAATAGCCCGTTTAACAATGGGGTGGTGGTCTTTGAGCCCGTGCATTCCACGTACTCGACGGAACAATAGTTGAACGAATCCCTACTACGACGCTACCCCGAGCTACAGGGACCAGGGAGGGGCGCCCTGCAAGTCGAGGAGCTGGCTCGGTTCTCAGAGTATAGATGATACGTCGTGCAACGAAACCTCGCCTCGGGTAAGGTTTTAACGATATCCCCGGACCCTGATGTTTCTCTCATCCACGCTATTTTTCTGCCTTGATATAGACTCCCTATAGAATTCTCATGTTTGATTCAGGCATCACTCTGTAAAAATTGAATCTTATTTGAAGATAGAATTGTATTGAAGTCCAAGATACACGAATTCTTCATGAATATAACACGTAGAATAAAAAAATGTTGAAATAATCATGTGCGAATACTTCATTATAAGTGACGTATATTAAGAACAATAATTATTATAAAATATTCTATCAATTATTATAGATTACTTATTATATGAACTATTATAAAATATTAATATAACAAACATTATCACATTATTATATTTATTGTTTAAATACCTTTTTTTATAAGTTTTTTTTATTATTTAGTGATTAGATCATTAATAAATTGTTAATATTATTGTCAGTATTGTTATTTGTTATTTATTATTACTTTCATATTTACTAAATATTTTTTTGTTTGTTCTTTATTATTATTTAAGATTTATTTCTTTTTCATTAAACAGAATATTGCCTTATACAATCTACAAAATCAAGGCACGTTTTGAAATTTAAATATTATCTTCAATTTAGTCCATGTTCACACTTAATTTCAAGAAGGCAAGTCTTAAATTAAGAAGATTTAACATAATTCGAGTAAATCGACTGAATTCAAGATACGTTTTGAATTTCAAGTCGTCGCTTAATTTTGTTGTATCTTAAAAAAAGATTGATTTTTTAGAGTGCATCATGTCCAATTTGTGACGTTTTAGATTACTTCAGATGCAAAAAGGACTTTTTCGCACTAAGAAAAGGTTAAGTTGACTGTAATTTCGTTACTGTCAATATAATAAAACATCGTCAAATTTGAGTGTTAACAGTTTTATCGATAGTTAACTATCGGAAATTGTGATAATTGAATTTAAGGGTGTCTTCTACTTTGTGATCTCGTTTTTAATACTGTTTTTTGAGAATGAATTGTAGATAAACCAATAATGCAATCGAAGTGTGGTTTTTTGCAAATAGTTTATTTATTTATAAACTTTAAACAGAAATTTTACTGAAATTCAGTTCACAAAAGTCGTTTGAAACAGAAAAATCAAAATAATTCAGTTTTTGTATGGCATTGACTATCGTGTGACACGAGATTTTTGGAATTTTTCCATTTCAACAATTTTTCCTTTTTTTGTTAACTATTTCGTAAAATTTTCAAATCTTGCTAATTCATAGTGTTAAATGATAACCAAAATCATTAAAAAACTTAATCATTTTAGTTTTTTTGTTTCAAAAGACTTTCATGAGCTAAATCGTATCAATCGTTTTGATATACATATTTCGTAAGAGATATTTTAAGCTCGAATCACGGTAAAATTGGAGGGAGTAAAATTTCAGTAAAATTTCTGTTGAAAGTATATAAATAAACAAATTGAATACAAAAAAATTCACCTCTCAATCATTTTGGACGGGTAATTGAAGTCTTGTTTAACCCTTGAAAAAACTAGAAAAATTTTTTCCGAGCAAGAAGCCCAGTTTTTCAACTACATTACAATTTTCGTTCGTTCTTAAAAAGTGAAATAATAGAATAGAAATCCCTTTAAAGGTAATTTTTTAGAAACTGCAATATTTTCATGGATTGCTGCTTTTTATAAAAATTTTGGAGAAATAAACTTTCTCCATTCAAAACAGACGATTTATTATAAATATTTTAAAAAAAGTATATTTTATAAAAAAACTAGCCATATTCAAAGAAATTTCATGAAGTTTTACAATAATTAATAATAATTATATAACTAAAGTGGATTGAGTGTTGACAGTCAATTTGACTATGAACAGTCAATTTGATTGTTAGGAGTCAATTTAACTATTTTAGATGTTAATTTTCATAAATGCCATTCAATAATGTCATGACTCTTAACTGTATTATTCGTTTGCTACTATATTTGGGTGTTCACTATTATTCTTATTAAACTCAAATGATCATCCTATATTCACATAATCCTGCATTTTTCCAAGAGAAAATCAATGGATGAAGTGATATAAGCAAAAACTGATTTTGATAGAACAATACGCTTGACTAATAAAAGTATAATCATTGACTACTAATAATATAAGAAAACTTTGTGAATTGAAATTGTAAACTGCCATTTATCCGAGATTAAAAAAAATTATGATAGATTTTTATTTCATGTTGCTTAGTGTGCAACAGTCGATGTGATAGTAACATATAAAATTTCAGTAAAAAAATTTACGAGACTGTGAAACTGTAAATACTTGATTATTAATACTACATATATCAACTGTGGGGTATAGAGTGTTTGAGTGTAAAACAACATATAAGTCAATTATTTTTGCTAGGTGATAAAACAAAGGATACACAAGTTAATTTATTGTTGTTGGATTCGGATTCTGAGTAAAAAATTATTCCAGTAAAGATCCTTAGCTTTCCATCAAAAAAACCTTATAGATCTGTGTTATTCAAGGTTAAAATTTGACGTTCAAGAATTCATGAATTTTCGTTTCTACATAACAAAATTATTCCCATTTAAGTTCTTTGATGCAGTGGCGTAGCAGGAAATTTCGGCGCTCGGGGCACGATGGAGAAAATGTCCCCCCCTACCTCGCCCTTGAAGGAAATTATCTTTAAGAAAAATCAATGACATTCGTTTTGGATAATGTTTTTGACATTAAAAAGTGTCTCAGAATTCCGAATAAGACACCTCGGAGTGTCTTCGAATTTCTAATAAGGTACTTCGAGAAGTGTCTTGAAAATTCAAAATATCTTGGAAATGTTTAAAAAGCACTTTAAAAAGTGTCTTAGAAACTTGACAGTGTATTAGAGTTCCAGAAAAGATATTTTTCAAGGATTTTAAATTCAAAAGAAGAATTCAAGGATTGTCTTTTAATTTTTTGTAAATCACTTCAAGTAGGGTCTTAAACGTTTTAAAGTGTTTCCGAATTAAAAAAAAAACACCTGGAATAGTGTTTTTGACTTTTAAAAGTGTTTTGAAATTCCGAATAAGACACATTAGAGTGTCTTCGAAGTTTAAATAAGATACTTAGAGAAGTGTCTTGAAAATTCAAAATATGTTGAAAATTAAAAAAAAAAATACTTTGAAATATGTCTTAGACACTTGAAAGTGTATTAGAGTTCCAGAAAAGATACTTTTCAAAGACTTTAAATTCAAAATAAGACATCAAAGAGTGTCTTCGAACTTCTTATAAATAACTTCAAGTAGTGTCTTAGATGTTTAAAAGTGTCTTCGAATTAAAAAAAAACACCTCGAATAGTGTCTTGGATATTTAAAAGTGTTTTGAAATTTCGAATAAAACACATTGGAGTGTCTTATCATTTAAAATGAGAGACTTTACGAAGTATCTCAGAGAATCGAGAGTATCTTCAAATTCTGAAGAAGTTTCTGAGTGTCTTAGAACTTCGAGTATGACATTTGGTGAGGTGTCTTAAAAATGTCTAAATATCTTTGGATTTCCAAAGATACTTTAAAAAGTGTCTTACGATTCCAGAAAAGATACTTCAGAAGGTCTTTGAATTTTAATAAGACTGTTCAAGAAGTGTCTACAAATTTGTAATAGATCACTTAGAGAATAAGCGTGTCAGTCGTTTGAAAGTGTCTTAGAATTTTCCTGAAACACCTTCAAAAGTATTTTGAACATTGAAAAGTGTCTTCGAATTCTAAACAAGACATATTGGAGTGTCTTCGAAGTTGAAATAAGATACTTCAAGAAGTGACTTGAAAATTCAGAATATTTTAAAATTAAAAATAAACGCTTTAAAAAGTGTCTTAGACACTTGAAAGTGTATTCGAGTTCCACAAAAGATACTTTTCAAGGACTTGAAATTCAAAGTAAGACTTTAAGGATTGTCGTCAAATTTTTTATAAATCACGTTAAGTAGTGTCTTAGACGTTCAAAAGTGTCTTCAAATTTTGATAAAACACCTCGAATAGTGTCTTGCACATTTAAAAGTGTTTTGAGATTCTGGATTAAGACATAATGGAGTGTCTTATTATTTCAAATAAGAGACTTTATGAAGTATCTTAGAAATTCAAGAGTGTCTTAAAATTCCGAATGAGATGCTGAGTCTCTTAGATTTTCGAGTAAGACATTTTGGAATGTGTCTTAGAAATGTCTGAATATCTTTGGATTTTCACAGACACTTTAAGAAGTGTCTTAGAATTCCAGAAAAGATACTTCAGAAGATCTTTGAATTTAATAAGACATTTCAATAAGTGTCTACAAATTTGTAATAAATCACTTGAAGAATTAGTGTGTCAGACATTTGAAAGTGTCTTCGGATTACAAATAAGACATATTGGAGTGTCTTCGAAGTTGAAATAGGATACTTCAAGAAGTGTCGTAGAAATTCAAAATAACTTGAAAATTTTTAAAAAACACTTTAAAAAATGTCTTAGATACTTGAAAGTGTATTCGAGTTCCAGAAAAGATTATTTTCAAGGACTTAAAATTAAAAATAAGACTTCAAGGATTGTCTCCAAATTTTTTATAAATGACTTCAAGTAGTGTTTTAGACATTTAAAAGTGTCTTCGAATTTTCATAAAACATCTCGCATAGGCATATCAAGAAGTGTTTTAGGCATTTTTGAGTATCTTGGAACTTCGAACCAGACAGTTTAAGAAGTGTCTTATACACTTGAAAATTTCTGAGAATTCCTGGAAAGATACTTTTAAAGGTCCTTCAATTTCGAAATAGACACTTGGAGGATTGTCTTCAATTCTTGCATTCATCACTTAAAGAAGTGACTTAGAAGATTGAAAGTGTCTTAGAATTTTCATAAAATACCAAAAAAAGTGATTTGGACATTGAAAAGTGTCTTCGAATTCCGAATAAGGGACATAAAAATTTCTTAGAATCTCCAATACGACACTGTTCACGTCATCCAAACATTTCAACGACGATGTAACGCCCAATCTCCCTATATGCCTGGATTCTCATGTTCCATCGACTTGGATCATCGCGAAAAGCTCGGTCCCAATGCATTTTGCAAAAAGCTCAGCTATGGAAGCGCGCCTTTGTAAGACTGCACAAGCCGTGGAGTTGGGGGGAGGGGGATGGTTAGGTTGGAAGACGAGTGTCGGCAAAAGAGGAACGCTACGTAAGAAGCGATGTTAGATGCGGTCTTATGAACGCTCCGGAGCTTTGTATGCATTTCGCCAGCCCCCGCACTTTTTCCCAACCCCACCCCCTAACCCTCTCGCCCTCTTTTTCCTCCTTCTACACTTTTTTTTCCCTCGTCTTCCGCTCTTTGTGTAGCACCTCCACCTGCACCAGCCAACCGGGCGGTAACCCCCCTCCCCCCTCCCCCCTGCAACCCCTTTTCCCAGGAACGCGGGGGATGAAAATCGAAATCGCGCCGGCGCCAAGTTGGAGCGAGGGCGAGTGAACGCGATCAGTTTCGGCCGGTGGTGCCAGGGTTCGGGAGCAAGGTAAAATCGCGCTACGCCGTAAAATTTCGCGGGGCACGCGCTTTCCGGTACGCGGGCGTGATGATTTCATCGCCTTGGGTGTTTTCGTGTTGTTACGGGGACGTTCGAATTGTAAATGTGACTCCTGTTGGCTCCTTGTGATCAGGATGTTGCGAGTCGTTTTTTCGCCCTCGCTCAGAACCGCCACGATGATTCTGGCACGCTGTTTCCTCATTGCCGGTGAGTTTTGGGCTTTTTCACGAGGTGATTGAACCTTCCAAAGGTTTTCAAAACGGTTTTCGTTTTCTTTTTGATGCATGTGGGAATCTGGTGAATTGAAATGAGTGAGAATTGGAATATGAGTGAGCGATAGTTTGGAATTGTTTTGGAAAAAGTTCTTTTTTTGGAGCCAGGGAAGCAGTCTGTAACAAAAGCTTTCACAGCATCGTTTATTTGTGTTGAATTGAGTGAAAACGATTTTGGATAATCAATTTATGAGTTTGCAGAGTGTCATGGATATTTTTGAACACGCCCTGAATAGTATATAAATAAAATTCAATTGAAAAATGAACATTTGACACAGTATACCATTTTATAGTAATAATATAAAATTTATCAGTAGCATGACAAATAATTCGAAAATCTGATACCTTTTTATTATCAGTATATGTTAAAATACGTCTTTAGGTATAATTTTATTTTGCAACAAGTTATCACAACTTTGTAGAAAAAAAGTTTTTTAACCATTTGCAGGAGTAAGCAAGGTAATTTTTTCCCATGGCTTAAACTATTTTTTGAAAACAGAAGTCGAAGTTAAGCGATGAGTTAATAATAAAAGTATTTTTGCATAAATTTTGAAAGAACAAAGAAAAAATGTTACATAGCAGTAACTCGATACATAACCTGAACCAAAATTTGTTCTCAAGGACGAATACTATTTTCGAAACACCGAAAAAGGCTGAAGAAATTTTAGATGAGTATAAACAATTAGGGCAGGAATATCGTTGTTATATCCTGGTATCTAAACGTTTCATTGAGTCAACGATAACGACTTTACAGCCCATTTTCGTGATTACAATTCCAAAGCTACGAGGGAAACTATATTTCGGAGCGTAATGTCTCGTGACCAAATTGGGATTATATATTCACGAGCGCTAAAACTCGCAGCGGTTCAAAGTCTCGTCCGACTTCCCGATAAATTTGAAAATTTAATGGCGCGATCGGCGCTTCGCGCACGAAAAATTCGAAATAATCCGTAACAAACAATAGCCAGTTCAAGCACTTTGAATTCGAAACCCAAAAAAAAGAGATTTGAATTCGAAACCCAAATAAAAGAGATTTGAATTCGAAACCCAAAAAAAAGGGATTTTTAAAGTTTTAACAATGAGTGAAAAATTAAGTCTCAAATCTGGCATTCATACAGTGACTTGTTGGCTATGAAGATTTTAACACAACAATATCGTTAAATGATCAAAATGACAAAGTATACTATAATATTGTAAAACCTGCAACAATATTTAAAAAGATTCCAGTACTTGTCACCATAAATATGTCGTAAAATATTGGTTTTTTAAAGTGCAACTTCAGTTATTAAAATTACAATATAATATACTAGAAAATACCCAAAAATACAGCAAAAATTATAATATTCTGGGCTCATTCCACAATAATATTTTTTATCGTTATTAATCTTTAATTATTTTTCATTTTTTCAAAATACAGGGTGTACCAAAATCCCCGTACCAAAAAGAAATCCAATATTCCTTTTTGAATTTCAAGTCAAAAAATCCTTTGTCAATTTTTACAAAACTCAAAATCAAAAAAGTTATTCAAGTTTAAAATTTACACAATAAACACGCTCTTACGAGGAGTAGGGATAAAAACCACGGACCAAAATTGTTCTGAATTTTCTTCGTATTTTTCTGAGTCAAAAAGTCCGTTGCCACTTTTTGCTAAACTCAAAATCAAAAAAGATATTCGAGTTAGAGATTTCGACCAATCAGATCTCTCAGATTTCAAACTTAAATATCTTTTTTCATTTTGAGTTTTATGAAAAGTGGCAGAAGACTTTTTGACTCAAAAAAAGATGAAGAAAATTTGGTTGGAGTTTGGTTTGTTATGTTTATCCCCGCTTGTCAAAAAAGCGAATTTATTGTTCGAATTTCAAACTTGAATAACTTTTTTGATTTAGAGTTTTGTAAAAAGTGGTAAAGGACTTTTTGATTTGAAATTGAAAAAGGAATATTGAATTTTTTTTTGGTACGGGGATTTTGGTACACCCTGTATATTGTATATTATACAATGTCATTTGAAATTTCACTTAACACTTATATAAGTGTTAAAGAATTTTCTCTTATTATGGAAAAAACCATTTTATAGGGAAAGAAATATATATAATAAAAGGTAGAATTATATATATCGTATTTAAATACATTGTATATAAAATGTCTTGTATATAAACGTAAAATAAATTTTTTGCCATGATTTACATACATTTTCAATAGATTAGCTAATTATTCTAAGTCAAAATGATCGAATTATAAAAGAACCAAAAATTTTTATATTTCAGTAGCATCCTTTTTGTGCTGTAAAATAAATAAGTTATTATTATTCATAAAAAATTTCATTACATTGATTGGTATATATTGGATTCTTCATATATTTTAATAAATCAACGCATACATTATTCAGTATTTAAAAAAATTTAATACAAAGTTTACATGTAATGAACATACATACAATCATAACAAAATAGTCTATTATCTATTTTTTATACAATATTTATTCATAAATTGCTGTTAGACACAATAAAAAAACAATTACAAACTCGAAAAAAATATTTTTTCGATCATGTCCTTATACTTTTGCACAGTAGTGTAGATATTATTTGAAACTTCCCAAATTCTTTGTGACTCAAATGGTCTTATTACGATATTCAATACTTTTTTATCTAAATACAACTTCAATTTTTTCAATTTAGGAATGAACATTCAAATTTTGTTTTGTTTTTTTGGTTTTTTTTGTAAATTTTTGAATTTAGGATCAAATTATATAATTAGTTTGAAAACATGTTCTTTAAAATTTGAGTCATCATTGTTAATTCGATTCTCAAAGTATTTAAATATAATGGCTAGAACATTTAATTTATATCTTTTCATTACAAATTCAAAACATAGTTAAATTTATGAACTGTTTATAGAAATCGGATATGTTTGAATTTTGGAGACAAGTTGATATTTTTATTACAATACTTAATTTTTATTCATGATTCTAAAATCAAGAATGAAGAAAATTTGGATTGGAAATTATAATTATGCATTTGTTCATGTATTATTATTCATAATTGCTCAAATTTAGTATGAAAATAATATAATTTTTCAATATAACTGTAAATAATTTAAAACTGTATTTTCAACGTTTGAATTATCGCGCTAAAAATAAGGGCTTCGACTGGAGGCGCCGTTTTTCACCGATCGAAGTCCACCAATGAGAGATATACTTCATAGTAGCCAGTAAAACACCTCAAAAAGTGTTCTGGACATGAAAAAGTATCTTAGAACTTCGAGTGAGACATTTTGTTAAGTGTCTCAGAAATATCTGAATACCTTTGGATTTTCAAAGACACTTTGAAAAGTGTCTTACGATTCCGGAAGAGTACTTCAGAAGATCTTTAAATTTTATGAAGACACTTCAAGAAGTGTCTACAAATTTGTAATAAATCACTTTAAGAATTAGTGTGTCAGACGTTTGAAAGTGTCTTAGAATTTTCTTAAAACACCTTCAAAAGTGTTTTGGACATTGAAAAGTGTCTTCAAATTCCAAATAAGACACATCGGAGTGTCTTCAAAGTTGAAATAAAATACTTCGAGAAGTGTCTTGGAAAATCGAAATATCTTGAAAATTTTTTAAAAACACTTTAAAAAGTGTCTTAAACACTTCAAAGTGTATAAGAGTTCCAGGAAAGATACTTTTCAATAACTTTTAATTCAAAATCAGACTTCAAAGATTGTCTTTAAATTTTTTATAAATTACTTCAAGTAGAATTTCGGACGTTTGAAAGTGTCTTCAAATTTTAATAAAACACCTTGAATAGTGTCTTGGGCATTGAAAAGTGTTTTGAAATTCCGAATAAGACACATTGTAATGTCTTATAATTTCAAATATGAGACTTTACGAAGTATCTCAGAGATTCGAGAGTGTCTCCAAATTCCGAATGAGACGCTTCTGAGTGTCTTAGAACTTCGAGTAAGACATTTTGTAAGGTGTCTTAAAAATGTCTGAATATCTTTGGATTTTCAAAGACACTTTGAAAAGTGTCTTACAATTCCAGAAAAGATACTTCAGAAGGTCTTTGAATTCTAATAAGACATTTTAAGAAGTGTCTACGAATTTGTAATAAATCACTTTAAGAATTAGTGTGTCAGACGTTTGAAAGTGTCTTAGAATTTTCTTAAAATACCTTCAAAAGTGTTTTGAACATAAAAAGTGTCTCACAATTTGGTATACAAAACATAAAAGTGTTCTAGAATTTCCAATAAGACACTTCAAGAGTTGTGTTGACATTTGATAGTGTCTTCAAATTCTAGAAAAGAGACTTTGAATTGTCTTAGCATTTCGAACAAGACACTTTCGAGTGTCTTAGAATTTCAAAGAAGGCATTTCAAGAAGTGTCTTAGGTATTTCTGAATATCTTGGAACTTCGAAAAAGACAGTTTAAGAAATATTTTATGCCAGTAAAAAGTACTGTTTTTTTTTAGTGCAATTTCAATTATTACATTTACTATATATAAACTTGAAAATACACCCGAAAATAGATATTTATGCTACAAGGGAGAAAGAGGATGATTTCAACGAGTGCAAAGTTGGGCACGAGCGGTAGCGAGTGCCCAAACGCACAAGTTGGAATCATCTTTCTCCCATGTAACATACAATATTTTTTCCCGTGCATGTACAAAAA
>JAPYZL010185822.1:0-10458 GCA_030522825.1 Platygaster orseoliae
ATTCGAATATTTACATAAAAAACAATGCATTTCGAGTTCAAATATTCTTCAGGCACAAGCATTTTCTTGAGACTTAAAATATACGACTGTATGCGACTGAGAATCTACTAGAACTAGAATGCCGTACAAGACAGAACGAAATGAAAAGACAGGAAAAGCGTTTGAAAACACCGAAAAATCAGTTTTCGAGCGTACAGTCAGTTCATGAGTCATAACACTCCGCGCTCGTTGAAAGTACAGTCACCTATAAAATCGGGCCGATCACCCGCAACTTCATCACCCGGCAACGTGGATATCTGGTTAACGGAAATGCGGCAAAGTTAGATTTTCTTATTCCTTAGGTCCTTATCTACAATTTTTAATAAGGGTTTTTTCGTCGCTTATGAATAAGCATAAAATGCGTTCAACCAGCCCCATTTATCGCCACGTTTCCAGGGGTTGTGGGGGGAGGGGGGGGGTAGGATGTGGCAACGCAAGTTTTTTTAAATGTACATGTTAAAAGGAACTTTTTGGAATTGATTTCGTGCGTCGATCATGAAAAAAGTAGATGTTGTAAAAAATGGCCCATTTTTTTATTTATAAAACATGTTCCTGGTTGAATTTAAGGTGGCAACGTTATCATTTCTGGTTCGTCTAATCACGACGAAGCAATTAAACAGCATTCGCAATGTGGCATCCTCCACACACGAAAAATCGACCGGGCTCTTGGACTATTATAATTGCATATTTTTCATATTTTTTGAGCATATCATGCCATTTTTCATGCATATCAATGCGCTTTATTATTAAATTTTTTCGTGCATATTTTCGGTTGCTCTGATCATGATGTATACAATTCTATTTGATAAAACAAATTTGAATGTACTCTCTTAGCCCAAATTAGTAAAATTTTTGATATACGAAATAGTTACACGTGTTGTTACTAACCAAATAGTCATATTTAGAGATTTGACTATGCAATTAGTAAGAATTTTATATCAAAATAGTTGAATTTTTTACTAATTCCAAATAGTCGTGCATTTTTACTATTTTATAGTCACGCTATTTTAATATTTTTTAAAAATTTTAATAGTAAATTAGTGTTTTATTATTTTCTTTAATATTTTCTTAAAACTTTTACTAATTCAATAGTCGTTTTTGACTGTTTGATAAGTTCATTTATACTCTGTTTGAAAAAAAAAAAAATACAAAAGAAAATTTGTTTGTAATTGATTTCGTAATAACCTATACAAATCCGATCACTAATTTGATAGTCATTATTAATACTAGAATAGTCATACCTACAATGATTAAATCATTGGTAAAAATTGACTTCTGAATCAGTAATATTTGTCTTTTTTACACGTACAACATATACTTAAGAATAAGTTATATTTGAGTTATAACTCAAGTGAAAAACTACTAATTGATTTGTCATTTCTTACTTTTTCAAATAGTGAGCTAGTTTAATTAATTAGGTTAGTAATTTTTAACTTTTTCTTAGCAGCTGGATTCTTACTAATTCAAATAATAAAAAATTACTATAAAATAGTCAAATTTGACTAATTTGATCAAAGAGAGTATGTTTTCCACATACATTCAAATTACCAGATGAAATCGCACGTTTTTTTTTAATTCTGAAAGAAAAGAGGGGCACCCCCTCTACCTGCCTTTGCATATACAAGAAGAGGAATGTTGAAATTAACGGTGTAAGTTGCGAACGTTAGAATCTTACTGAAAACTGTATTACTCGTGAATTTCTGGAGCCCCAAGAACAGAGAAAAACTTCGTCTTCGCCCCGGGCCACTCTCCTCGCCTCCATTTGGATAGACTTTATGCCAGTGTTGAGAAAATTATTTTTTGTTATAGGGTGAGCGTTATATGCGTAAGAATTTTCGTTTAATTTTTGAACTTTACAAATTAATCGGTAAAAATGAAGTTTCGAAAATGTAGAAAATATCACGCAGAAAATATCAGCAAAAATATAGGCTGTTTCAACACAACACACGAACTTTTTTGCAGCAGTAGCTTTTTTTTGTTGCTTCAACAAATATATTTTGCTTTCATAGCACAATTACTGAGCAATAGAATTTTATGCACAATGATTGTGCTCTGGCAACAAAAAATAAGCTACTGTTGCAAAAAAAATTCGTTCTGTCAAGTTGTGTTGAAACAGCAACACAACTTTTCGTAGATTTTGTTGCTTTTATTTAAAAACATAGAGTTTTTTTCCAGGACCAAACTCGAAATTAATTTCCAAAGAACTCTTTGCGTTTTGTAAGAAATGAAAATCTTGGGCTTGATAATTTCCTTAGTACTATGGAAATAATTGTTTCATTAGATGTATATATGAAATATTCATGCTTATAACCCCAATAAGCGAAGTTGTTATAGCCAGGCTGCTTGGAAATTCTAACAATGGTAATCATCCATATTCATTGATATAAAATGGACGAACTCTTCCTTGATTGCACAAGGAAGGTGGAGAATAAAAGAAGAATGGTTCGTGAAAAGTGTTAATTCAGAATTCTACAGGATCTTGAGACGAGTAGAGTGCTCCGCAAAGCGTGAAACGGAGTAGTATTCTCTGTCACGCAACCCTCTACGTTCCCATTGGTGCAGCGATTTAAACTGAGCGTAAACGCCCCCGCGTACGCATCACCTCCTTCACGCGCTATGGGACTATTACACTTCGCTAACACCTTTATTCAAGACTTTATTTTCATCCAATAATCCACGACATTTCATCCCCAGCAATGGCATTTACGATTCTTCATGAGAAAAGCCGGAAAGTAGGGAACCAAGTTGGATTTTTGTATACGCAGAGAATGAAAATTTAATTTTGGACAATAATTATTATGAAAAAAAATGTTGAAGTTCCAGTTTATCATCACAACAATATGTATGTTTCTGGCGTTCAATGAAAATGTACGTTGCAGTTTCAAATTGATGTGATATCCTTTTTTGAAGGATTGTCAGATATGGCCCCTGAATTAGGGTGGGGGGGGGGGAGTTTCCGATTATGGTGTCTGTGCCTGAAACTGAATCTGAATTTTTGTCTTATTTTCCAGAATTTTTGAGATATACATGTATATATTTTTTTCAGAATGGAAATTGATTAAAAATTTCTTGAGGTTGACAGTGAGTGATGAACCGTTCAAGGACCTTGTTATTGTGTGAATTGGGAAAACAATTGTTTTCCAATTTAATTTTAATGACGTGAGTGACAAACTTGTCTTACTCAGAGCGAGAAAACACAGTTTTAAGGTTGTGGAATATTGTAAAGTGTAACGAAGTGTTGTAACGAAATTTTTCAAGGATGACCGAATTTAAATGTTAAAAGGATCGATGTATATGAGTGTATATTTTTTTTTATTTATTGACAAATTAAAAAATAGTATCGAAATGTATTAGAAATGAAATATATTACTTCACATATAAAATTACAATATCTTTTAATAACATCTTTCATTATCTTTAGAGTATTTGAGTTATTTTGAGGGTCATCTCGTCTATTTCCGTACATTTTTTTATTTATAAAGGTTCTCAAAATTCTATGCTTCAGGGTTCGAAGTTTTATAAATTTTTAGTATTTTTATAGATTTTTTAGTAAATTATAATTGCAAATTTTTAGGGCATTTAACGGGCTACTAGTATTTTTAAGGATTATTCGAGTTTTTAACTATTTATAAAATTTTGTTAGATACTTTAGTTTTTCTATAGATTTCAAGTATTTTTATAGATTTCTAGTACTTTCAGCATACTTTGCGTTTTTTCAGTTTTTTTATTCCTTTTAAGATTTTATGGCATTTTCATGAATTTCTACAAGAATATATAGAATCCGGTTCTTTAGGATTCTAGGTTTTATAAATTTTTAGTAATTTGATAGTCTCTTGAGATAACTATATCTACATAGATATATTGTAACACAGTCCTTACTTCGACTCGGTCTTGTTTTATACTGACTTCGTAGTTTTTGTTAATTGACTCGGTTATATTTTATAATGACTTCGTAGTTTTTATTAATTGACGGCGTGATTGTTACGCATTAAGTTGAGGACTTGTTAATGGAGATCATTACGGCATTATAATTTATCTTGAAAAGGGCCCAATTAATGGCCGAAAGCTCGAGAAGTTTTATATTCAAATAAAAATTTAAAACGAATTGATCGGACTCATCATTTACATGGATTATTATATCTACATAGATTTTAAATAGTTCATGAACTTATAGTAATTTGAGAATATTTTCTATTTTCTAGTTTTTGTAAAATTTAGAAATATTTTATCAATTGTTCGTAGGTATCTGGTTTATGCAAAAATATATTTGTAGATTTTCAGAATTGGATGCTCTTGAATCTAAAGTTGCATAGACTTTTGGTATTTTTAAAAAATTGTTGGAAAACAGGAATTTCATAGATTCCTTATATTTTAGTTTTTTTCATCATATTATTCTGTATTTTTTCAGTATTTACACAATTTTATGGTTTTATGGTATTCTTATGGATTTATATATAGACTTTCAGAATTGGATGCTGTAGTATTTAAAGTTTGACAGGCTAGTAGTATTTTAGTAACATATTATTTAGAAAAACGTATATGTGGTAAATTTCAGTAGACTATTCTTACTTTCAGTCTTTTTCGTATTTTTCAGCATTTAGAAAATTTGGTAGTGTTTTCTAGTTTTGTATGTATATCACATTTCAGAACACAGTATATTCATATATTTTCAATATTCGACAAATTTCTAGTATTTCCAATATTTCCTAATTTTTACAATTTGATGGATTTGTTGTTATTTCCATGAGTTTGTATGTTGATTTTTTGTATTCGATGCTCTAGGATAAAAAGTTTCATAGATTTAAGGTGCTTCACTGGATTCTTGAAAAAACTTTATCCTCATAGATTTCTAGGAGACATCGCCAAGGAAATTTCCTAATCTACGAGGTTAATCACTAGTTCTATGATTGTTTTGGGTCTGCTTCATTTCTATTTTAAACCAATTTTCGAGTACGACTTTGAAACGTATGGATGGGAAATCTAAATAAAATCTGTCGACTTTTCTCAGCTTTTTTTTATATTCCCGAATTTAAACTAATAACAATTTGTGAAATAAACACATTCTAAATTGATTTTATTAAGATTATATGATTATATCCTATTTTACGTGTTTGTAACATGTATTTGTAAATTTCGCTTTTTAAATTACGCCCGCTTTCATTCTGGTGGAATTTCTACTAAAGTTTGGAAGTAGTGATTCACTCGTTTCTTTAGTCATAACTTACTAATTCAATTAGTAAGCTAAAATCACTATTTAAATGAGTGATTTTTCACTTATCTTCAGTGACTTACTTTTTTTTCAATTAGTGAAATTTCACTAATAATTAGTAGTTTTCTATTAATTGAAATCGAGAGAGCAGGCATGGAAAATGGCTCATCCACTTTCAGTTGCGAAAGTGAAAAAAACCATTAAGGAATTTTTCCTATTCCAGAATGATTGCTGTGTCTATTGATCTATAACTTTTCCTCGAAGCCATCAAATTCTTTCACTTGAAAAACAGGGCACAGCAAACCTCTAATGCACTACATTACGCAAAACACCAGACTGTCATGTAGATTCATCTATCAGCGTCTTGAGAGCTCAGCGGACTGTCAAATAGATTTATCAATTGGCGTCTCAAGAGCTCTGGTAACGGTGCGCAAATACTTCGAAAACTCGACGAGTCCTGGAGGACGTCACAGTGATGATTAAGTACAATGAATCAGCAAATAAATTCGGAGAGAACAGAATGTCGCCCGATCCATCAATTCTCGGATAATTTGTGAATACAAAACGTGAACGAGCATTCCGCATTGCTACATTCATCAAGACTGGAAAGCAAAAGTAAAAAACCGAGACGATTTCTCGTTCAACTACCGAATGTACCACGATGCATAGAAAACATTTATCACAAGTGTGATGTGCATTACTTGAAAAACACTACGTGTCAATACTCAGTGAAGTATTTTTTGTAAGATGTTGCTGATATCGCCGAAAAATTTTTAACAATCTTTCGAGATGACAGAAGATCGAGTTTATTTGCTGTATATTCTACTGACACTCTTATTTCAATTTTCTAACATTGTAGTTTTGATTATAGACACTATTCCGTCAAGTCGTTGGTAAAATTTAAAGATTTACACCTTATAAAATATTTTCCCAACTTCCTACAGAAAGAGAGCGTGGAATAGAACTGGAGGATGCGTGAAATAAAATGCGTATTGCGAAAGTTTTCAGAGCAGAAACTTGACTAATAGATTTATTGCAAAAGATATGTTAAAATGCGCAATTGATTATTTTAATGAAGACCATTGAAAACTGCAATATTGTATAATGAAGAAACTACAAAAAGAGTATATTAGGGATTTGTGACGTTTTTTTGATGTGTCATCACCATCAAGAAAGTATATAACTCAGCACCTCCCAAACAGTGAAATGTAAACTAGACCAATCCTCAGATTATTGCGCGGCAAGTTCCCTTTTCTTGCGATAAAAATTGCAGAGTTCATCTCTAACAATGGCACGGATCATACCTTGAGAACTCGTTAATCACATCACGAAGCAAGTCCGCGTAATTAAATCCCATGAAACGCAGCCACGCAATCGCGTGCACGGGCAATTACGAAATGACGCGCAGCGTCAATCAAATAGGCTCGATTCGATTCCATAACGAATTAGTCTCAGGCTATCTTTGGCTCATAAATCTCAGAGACCGCGTGTCGCGCGACGTGACTTGTCACGGGCGTGTCGAGTCCGTGGCATCTAGGCGCAGATTTAGCGTCGCGCGTTGGCCGAGATTATGCCGCGACGTGTCACGCCGCTGAGGAATTTATGCTTAGGCCGGTATATCTGACCACGTTTTGCATACCTTGTAGCCACTGTGTAAGATTGCGCCGCTTGATTATTGGCGAAAATTTATAATGCTCGAACTCGAGGTGGTGATCGCGAGCTCGATATTTCTTTTCCTTTGAAAGTTTCACTTCAATTGCGTCATTTTTCATCCCTTTGCGTTTTTCTTTAGATAGATATGCGGGGTAATCATTTTATGATACTTGTTTGAAAAATTTTTGGGATTTTTAATTCCGGGGTGAATATTCAGAGTCTTGTCAAGTCTGGCAGTCTTATAAGTTAGCGCTATCCAGAAAACTTTTGGAAGACCTTCTGAAAGTTACATTTTCTTGTTTGTCTCAAATCCTGAGATGTATCAATGAAAATTTTCACAATTTTTCATGCTTTCTATCGGTAATTTCCTAACATTAAAAATTTTTATGGGATGTTGTATGCACAGACATGAAACAATGGGTTCCTCATTTTCTCTTAAACGCGTTTTCCTCGAAACAGTATTTTTTAACCTGGTACCCACGATTCCGGCTGAACTACTGTGCCGATTTATTTCAACTTTTTTTTTTTTAATTTTTATTAAAGACTTAGCTATGGTATGAACTAAAATCATTATTGTCCATTGTTTTTAAACAAAATTATAACATAATTAATAACAAAAAACAGGTAAAAAAAGGTTTAAGAAATTGAAAATTCCACTGCTTATTTATTTATAAATATTTTTTTACAGTTCTAGGTCAAACGATAGCTATTCATTTGTACTTCAGAATAAAATTTGTTTGGTGTGTTTCAGATCATCTACAATAGAGGAATGATGGGTACCAGATTTTAAGTTGGCTACTTCCGGTCGCCTACACCTCCAACTGATGTAAACGAAAACTTGCAAATTTTTTTTTCTACTAAATATCATGTAGAATAACATATTAAAAAATCACATTATCATAAATATGTATATAAATAATGTAATAAAATAAATATATCACAAAATGTCACATTACAATTTGTGCGAAAAAAAATGTTTTTAAAAAAAGTCATTTTAACCTGACTACCCCCTTAATTCAGTTAATATATGTATATATTGGAGTAATTTTAAATCATTAGATTACTATTAATACAATACAATAATAATATAGTAAATATGGAATAATACTAAACAATTAAATTATAATACAAATATAAAACTTTATGAGACATTATTATTATATTAAAATATTATAAATTATCCAATAAATCTATTGACATGGTATTGGATGATTTGGAAATAAATGTTTTGAGGGAATTGGATAACGAACTGAAAATTTGTTGTCCATTTGTTGACCAAATTGTTGTCCATTTGTTGACTTTTATGTAAAAGGAATTATAAATTTCAAGAAACTTCAAAAATTTATTTCATGTAATAGAAGGTTACAGTTCACGCGGAAAATATAAAAGGACAAAAGAATTAGTTTTTCGGAGTTAACGAATTTTAAATGTTTTCTTGTTTCATGAAATCAACTTTTTCAGATAGATTCATGAATTTCCATTTAAAGAATCTTATAGTAAAGAAAAAGCAAAAGTTTTTTCATTAGTGGACATATTATTAAATTATCTGGCGAAAGAATATCAATGAAATAAAAAATATACCCTCCAGGAATAACTATCCAATTGAGTTTATAGATAAAAATTTATTACGATTTGAAGTAATTACTCAAAGTTTGTTAAATTAAGGAATCGAGTGTAAAGATTGAAAAAATTTGAATTTTTCTGACAAAGAGGTCAGAAGACAATTGAAACGGTGTTTGATTAGGAAGATCTAAAAGTTATTTATAAAAGTAATAAATACATTTGATATAAGTATTATCAAAAGAGGAAAAGATGAATTGGAAAATACGTGGCAACAGGATGTTATTTACATAATAGAGAGTAAAGATTATAAATTTAAATATTCAGGATAATTTGACAAAAATAATTGACATTAATAATTGACATTCGATGAAGTGAAAAAATCGTATTTGATAATTATCAAATACGATTTTAAATACGGTGCAACACTGAAAATACATCTGACAAATGACATTGTAAAGATTGTAGATATAGTCAAGTAATGCATAAAAAAATTTTTGTTATATTTTTTGTACCCTCCAAATTTTATTTATTAAAAAAAACGTGTTTTTCAGATTTTACGCGTTAATATACGAATATCTTGGTGAGTTTTTTTACGATTTTTGAAATGCAATACGTTTCGGAAAGGACATTGTCAGAGATTTAGAATGACGTATGTTAATCTATTATTTTAACTATTTAGATGTGATTTTTTATGGAAGAAAACTGGAAAAGACGTTATTTTTCTTCATTTTTTCAACTTTGACTATTGTTTATTGCTAAGTTTAAGCAATTATTTTTCTATTACAGTAGTATTCGCAGAGTGTATATATTGAGGAACAAATTGATGTCTCATTTGTTAAAATCGGACAAAAATTACGGAAGTTATGCTATTTTGTCGTAAATAGAAAATATGGCCGAGAATGTGTATCCATTTCTGGAACTATTTATTTGTTAGAAGAACTAATTCAAAAATTAGAATAAGTCAAGTGTTTATTTTTAAAACTGTATTTCATTTTTTTTGTGGCACCGTGATAATGAATGGATATGTTACAGAGTGTACGAATAATTACTAGAAATTACCAAGATTAATTATTAAGACGAAGTTAGTTCCAAAACGTTCATGAAGAATGAAATGTAACTGATTATTCAGTTATCTCAAAAACAGATCCAAATGTAATAGCAGGTAATTTACATGATCCCTGTGAATACTTCATTCTTTACTGGGTCACTTCCGAATCCACTTTCAATTTCACCAAGTCTTCTCTCCATCACCTCATCGTCTTCCAAGTCAACCGAAGACACTCGACGTCGTGTTCTCAAAACTTCATAGAGACACCTTTTGTCTTTGCTCGTAGCCTCGTTACGTGTCAGTTACACTCCAGAAGCTCTTAATGTGTGGTCGCGAGCAAGGGTTGCGACACTGCCACGTAGCTCGATGGCATAACTAGAGTAGTGCTCAAGGTACGAGTACCTATTGTCGAACACGCGCTTCTACTACAGATGTCGCGGATGCACTTCATCTGCTCTTACGCCGCATATGCTTCGAATCAGTTATTGAAGCGATGGTTTTGTTTCTTTCGTTATTAATAGGCGCCGCCGAGACAATGTAAAAACCATACCGAGCACGTTGTGGAAAAGGGAACTTTTTTCAAGAACGCTAATTTGCTATTGGAAGTGCGTGTAACGCATCTGCATTAGAACGAGAGATATGTCGATGCAGAAAAAATAACTGAAGACAGCAAATGATTGAAATTGCAATCGTTAGAATATTTTTTTAAACGTATCTTTTCAATTGGAATTGATTGCTGTTATTTCTCCTCTCATAATATTATGTATTTATAACAATTTTTTAAAATCACATGTACCAAAGTAAATGAAATAAATACCCGAGTAGAAAAAACGAAAAGTATACCGGTGTAACTTTAGTCTACCAGAGTATACCAAAGTCAACTAAAAGTTGATTTTGCCGAAAAAAGTATACCAACCGATCTACCCAAGTATACTTATTGGCACAA
>JAPYZL010185842.1:0-15621 GCA_030522825.1 Platygaster orseoliae
ATTTGGGATCTTCTTTTTAACTTCGTTGCTAGATAAAGTTCGTCTCCTGAGGATGACCACGATCAGTGGTTGAAAGCTTGAGGAAAGAAATAAAAGTAGAAATAAAGACATGAATGTTTCGTTAATATTAGCTCCGAGAAACCGTTTCCCTCCAACTTATCAGTGAAAAACACACGGAGCGTCATATATTCATATGTAATTAATTATGATGTGACATGAATTAACAACGGTATAAACTAGAATACCTTGCTTTTTCACTGTATAAATGATAAAAAATGAAGTTGACAGTGACAGCTGCGATGGTGGAAAAATCCTCGATTTTCGCCTATCCTCTTGCCTTTTCACTAAGACCGATCGGTGAACCAAATTTTTGTAATGTCGGGGAAAGCGCCGGATAAGTTCCCAAGTCAATATTGACTAATCAAGAGTAAAAATCGATTATAAAAAACGCCTTGTTTTGCTGTTTACAGCCCAGATCTCTCCATCAGCTGTGATCAGCTGGGTCCAAAATGGAGACCGAGTATACCTACATTTTAGAGTGCTCTAACTATATGTAAACCTATATATTTACTGATATTTACTCTGTTGTCAACATAGCCAAAAAGATCCAAAACTAAAATTTTGGTAGCGTCGATACAAAAATGAACTTTTCCCATCAGGGAATCGTAAATAAGCGGTTAAAAATGACAAGTAACGAGTGTCAATATAGTTTGAGAGCTTTAGGTAAGGTTATGTTTAAATAATTCTTTGCATTTTTATCCCATAGCGTCTTTTAAAGGTTTTTTACATCTGAATATTTAATGAATTTTAATTTTTAGCGTCCAATGTGTATAATTTACATAATTGTCAAATTCCTTAAGATAAATTTCAGGATTGAACATTTTGAAATTACACAAATTTTAATATCTACAAGATAGTGGTTAATAAAATGTATAATTAATTAATTCCTCAAAATTCTAACCAATCTAACTATGAAAACTGCTAGGGAAACAATTAATTGTTTGCTGCATACAAATTTCGATTTTTGATATCTCAAATCTCTTTCTTTAACAGTAAACAACTAATAACTGTTTGAAAAAAGTTGTTATACACAAACAATTGCATTTTTTGATTCACATATTTAAGTATTAGAGTTTTTACATTTTTCAATGTTGAGGATTGTAATTTTTGTGTTTTGAACTAATAACATTTGATTCATCTGAATTTTTAAAGAAACCTAGTAAATTCATGAAATTAATTTATTTAGACATTCAAAAATATAGTTTTTTAACATTTTTAATCTTTAATTTTTTAATGTTAAGATAAAAATAAATCGCATGAATGCAAGTTTGTGTTTTCCAATTGAAATTTTCAATTCAAAATTTCAATTTATCATGTGTAAAGAATTTTGCATATTGTTAATTTTGAATTTCTGCCAAAAAGTTCTGCCAAAAATCAAAATGAACTTTACAAACCAAAAAATTATTTGATCTTTGAATTATAATCCCAAATATATTAGTTTTTTAATCAATTATAATGAATTCACAATTTTTGAGCTTACTAAAATTTACACTCTTGAAATTTTTCATGTGGATCATTGAGAATCAATTATTAAAAGCTATAATGTCTAAATGAACTACATCAAAATATTAAATTAAAATTTTCATACTTGATTGATCTTTTTTTAGCTTTCCTTAAATTTTCTTATGAAAATTCAGGGTTATAAAAAAAAAATTATTTATTTATGATTCAATTTTAGATCTAACCAATTGCAAAAATTGATTCTTTTTATAGAAATCGATGCATATGCGAATATTATATCAGTTTTTCGTGCACAAGGGCATTTAACAGAAGACAAAATTGCAGTTTTGCAAGAATTGGCCAAAATTCTTCAGATTCCCAAGGAAAGGCATCGAGCAGAATGTCGTCGTGCAGCAAATGATGAAAAATTAACAGTCATAGCAGAACAGTGCGTACGAAATAATGATTTCTATACCACAACACATATTTATTTTTGTTATTTCTCAATGTGAAGTTTTTTTAATTGTTACAATTTATGTATATTCACACATTCTCTAATTTTTATGGTTGGATTGGGACAATCCTAATTTTTTTCTCAAATCCTGTGTGTAAAAATAATGTATTAGTTTCTTTGTAACAGTTTTCAAATTGAAAAATTGCATAAACTTTCATTCCAATATTGAATTTTTATGTCATGATTAACAAAATTGAAATCTTAAAAGTTATGATTTATAATTTTACAAACATATGACTTTAATGTAATATTGTAGAAAAATTGTATTACTTTGATGACTTTAAATACCCAAATTGAAAATTATATATAAGCCCAATCTTATACAAGAAAAATAATAATTTTGTGCAAAAAAATATAAAAAGTATATGAATGTTTATATTCTGGGTTTTCCATAGTAGAACTAAATTTTCTGATTCTCTCAATCGCTTAATTTCTGAAAATTACCAGACAATGAAGATTTTTGATAATTTCTCGATATTTGAAGTTGATTAATTGTTTTTAAATATACGCACAACATTTTTGCTGTAAAAATTCATAAATTTGAGATAAGAGTCAACAAATCAATTAGGATGATTTTCTTTCAGTTTGTTTGGTTCAGAGACCTCCAAAGATTGGGTTAGTGAAGGCCGAAGAACTGTCCCTTTAATACCAAGACTTAAAGCTCACACTCCTTTCACAACTTTAGCCAATAGTATGGCGATTGTGGGCGCTATTGCCAATGAAAAACGAACTCCAATTCACAGAGTGCCAAAAAGACCGATTGTTGACTCTTCCAACCAAGAAATTACAGGAGCTAAAAGAATGAAAATGGCACCTACAGAAACGGTAAATGACTTGCAAAAAAATTTTCAGAACCATGTAAACATTTTGACTAGATTGAAAATCATAGAAAGTTTACATTTCGAAATGAAATTTTATCAAAACTTTACAAATTAATAACCGTCAATTTATCGCAGATGCTTGAAAATGACAAATTGGTTGAATTCCCACAAAGACTGAAATCATCGCTGGAAAATGAACCTTTTTCACAGCAGAGCCCAGTTCCAGCAAAGGTTTAACACTTTATTAAAAATCACTATGATTGTTTACTCAAATACATAATAGCTTTGTAACAAGCTTTATTGAATGTGCGTTTCAGGTTTTAAAATTGTCAAGTCCCTCTGGCAGTGACTCAGAAGTTGCTTGTGTCAGTGGGAACGATGAAAAAAATATTGTATCTAAGTCTTCAAGTTTAACTGAAAGCGATTCAGATGTCACTCATTTTAGTGAAATCGAACATCAGCAAGCAAGTGGTATGCGAATCATGTTTAAAATTTGTAAACTTTCGAAAATTCTGAAGCTTTCGTTAAAATTCATGATACTCATTTTTTCAGCTTCGGTTGAAGGTATACTTGCTTCAATAAAAGCTCAAATCGGTGAAATTGAAGAAGTTGATTGCTCAGTTCCAATGGAATTGGAAATAATGGAAAATGGATCGTCGAATATACTGGAAATGCAAACAATGTCTGATACAGAAAATGCAATGCTATGTGATGATGCTCAAATACAAAATGAAGTAGCTGAAACGATCATAAATATGAACAAGATCGGAGGTTTAAAAAGTTCTAAACAAGTCATTGTTTCATATGCTAAACGAGAAGTATCGATCGTTACCAACGTGTACATTAAATTTCAGATGTTAGCCTCGTTTCCATGCAAAGTAACACAGAGGATTCGTCAAATTCAAATTTGATCTCAATCACTTGTGTCGAAGAATCGTTGAGTTCTGAACAAAATTCTGACAATTGTGTCAAAACGAATCCAAAAATAGAGGAGTTATCAAACTCTGACTTGCATCCTGAAACTTGTGTTGAAATTACACCGAACATCGAGAAATCGTTCAATTCCAATTTAAATTCCGACACTTGTGTTGAAATGACTCCCAAAATTGAAGAAACCGTGTCAGGTACGAACATAAAAAAATTATTCAAAATAAGTAAACGAAAATTGAATCATTAAAGAGTAAATTTGAGTTTTGTTTGTCACTTTGCAGCGGCTTTGATGATTTCATCCAATGATCTTAATCCCTCGAAACCGAGATGTGTCATTGTTTCGGATCAAACAGTTTTGGGGAAGGTATCAAATCAACAATCTTGCTCGTCTTCAGAAACAAAGGAAATTCAAGTTCCTAAAATGGTACGTTTTAAATAAAGTTATTATATAATTCAGAAATGATTTTACAGATTGTGATTTTTCAGATCAATCCGAAATTGATGGAAAAGAAAAAGACCATAATCCTGCAGAAAGGACCAATGAGCAAAGTTAAACTGTCTTGGGGTGGAAAGGTGAGAACGACTTTCAAGGTTTATCAATTTGAAATTTTCATTGACTTCTTTATAGGAAATTTTTGGTAAAGTGATAATGGATGGGAAAAATTTGAGGCTGAAAACCAAAGAAGGAAAACCCATAGCTTTTTTGCAGAACCACGTTTCTCATGTCAATGGAGATGAAATTATGAATGTATTTACAACGACTATTTCTACATCGAAATTCAACGAAACAAATAAAAAAGTAGGGAATAATTGACTTTTTCTCTAAATAAATTTTCTAATTTTGTAATGAAAGTGATTTATCGAATTTCTATCATCAATTTTTTACGAACTTTTTTTGAATTTTTTTTTTTTTTTTTGAATAACAATAATGCCACGATGGAATTTCACGAAAATGCTAAAGAAGTAATCGAAATAAAGTCTGGTACTTCGAAAATGTTGGAAACGAGGTTTGAAATCACTGCAACAGATGAACAACATAGTGTTCACACGAGAAATGAAATTTCAGAAAATCATTCTTTGGAATTACAATGCAGGTAAAAATTCAAAATAGCTCTGAAATTGATAAATATATATTCCTACAATTATGACATAATTTTTTCAAATAGCAGCAGTGGCGAAATTTCCAAAGACATGTCGCCAACGACTTCAGAGTTATGCATTATCAACGAAGCAGAAACAGGAGAAATAACAAAAAATTCAATGTCAGCAATGGAAAATAGTCACGATTTGCGAACCAGCAATCACAGTTTTCAAACAACTCGCGATGAAAATTCTTTGTCGTGATCAAATACAAAAACAAGTTGAACGCCATTTTTCAGGCATTAGCAAAGTTAATAGACATTTTCCAATTCATCTTTAAATTTAATGGTGGGATTCTATTGGTTGAAAATCTTAAATATCTCTGGAATAAATTTTTTATTTTTAAAAAATATTCGTATTTAGGGGAATTTTTTATGTGATTCAATGAAAAATATAATTGATTAATAATAAAAACGATTTTGTATTATGAATTAGGATTCTGAGTTGTGATGAATAATTTATTTGTATCATTCGTTAAATTGTATATATAATAAGCGCAAAAGAAAGTACATTTGTTCTCATAATTTATGAATATTTTCACACATGTTACCTACCCCTCTTGAATTTTTGTATTCCAGATCTTTTTGTTTATATTTTCATGGTTTTAAGGATATTTATTGTCAAACAGAATTATTGAAATGTTATTTCATTTTACGTTAGAAATAGTATATTCCTTAACTAGTGTGGGAAAGTTTTTTTAACGAATTTGAAGGTTGCAACGCGAGCCATAGGCGAGCGTTGTAATCAGATGAGTTAACAAAACTTTCCTACACTAGTCAAGGACCATATTTTATTCAACAACGTGAAGAAATGCGAGTTTTATGAAATACAAGCGTGGGAAAAACGAGTTATTACTTCATGGCGTTGAATAAATATATTTTCAATCTAATTGAATTGCGAGTTATTTTTTCTGTCATTTGATAGTGCAGACTGAAAAATCTGAAGTATTTTCATACCTCAGTTTTTTTTATTTCTTCATTTAGAAAATAATACTCAATGTAAATCTAACTCTACATAATTTTGTAGCATTGTAAAAAAATATACTAAGTGAAGGGAATCAAATTGTAAAAATTTTCTGTACTACGAGAATTGTAGATTTGTAATTAAAATGGTGCTATATCTGCATTTATCGTTGCTTTACTTATTTCTTCAGCAATTGCGAAATATTTGGATCGGTGAATTATGTCAATAAATCATGGAGATTATAAAAAAGTATGCAACTACAGAAATTTTTAAATAGAAACAGTAAATTTTATGTGTAATATTTTTATATTACAAAAAATTGTTAAAATTTTAAGAAAAAAAAAAGAAAATTTATCGATTCCAAATTTACCCGCGATGACCAAGGGAAAGTACCGAGAAAATTAGAATTAATTGAGAAGTTGCATAGAAAAAAAAATCTAGCGACATATGTGTGAATTATTTTCGAAAAAAAAATCAAATGAATCAATATATATATATTTTTCTTTAAAAATCGATTATTTTAGGAGATACATGAATTTTTAATTTCGTATACGACTATATATAGATGTACTGAGCTTGCAAATGACGTCATATAGTAAGAATGGCGTCATTTGGTTTGAATTTCCAAAACTATGGCACTTGTCAAATTTAGCAGTCACAATAATAAAGAACTAGATTCCTAGTGTTCTTCTTCATGATCACAATAATCAAAATAGGTATACATTTCATCTTTCTCTCCCCATCTTTTATCTCTCTGTGGCCGAAAATTAAGCTTTCATAACGTGTGACCGCGACATTTTATTAACTAAAAAAAAAAATTTTACCTTTTTGATAAAATAATCTGTTTTGTGCATTTGCTAAAATGGCTTTTAACGTTGTTAAAATAGTCGGTCGTAACTTGTGTCTTTCCAATAACAATACCTGGAATCATATTTTGGCGAGCGGTGAGTTAAAATTAAAAAAAAAAAATTGTCAGTTTCTAATATGTTTTAAATGATGATTCTGTATTTTCTTGAGCATCCTAATATAAGATTTAACAAAAGTACATTTGGTAGAGTTTTATTATTCTACTCTTGAGAATGATTGATAATTACGAATTTTTAGGTTAGGTTGACGACCGGAACACGAAATGCCCGAGCACGGAAAATTTTGTTGGAATTGTCATTTTTAAACATGTCGATTGTATATGATATCGATGATTGATCATACTCAGCATATGAAAAACCGGAAAAACGAGTTGATTTCTTTCGTTTCTGAAAAATTACTAAGTTAAAAAAAAATTCCAGGAAAACTTCACGTGATATATTTTTGACGAAAAAGTTTTTCTATCAATGATTGAAAATATGTGAATTATTTACAAGAGTTTTCTTTAAAATTAGTTATAAGTATAGTTTTATACTTTTATAATTTCACGTTCCTTAATCTTATGAGTCGTGGAATTTTCATTTTACTTGCAATGTTTCAATATTAATTTTTTCACTTTATTAACTTGCTGATACGGATTTTTCTTTTAAAGTTTTTTTGTATATTGAACTGATCATCGAATTAAGTGAAAAAATTAACTTCCTGAATTACAATTTTAGACAAATCAATATCTTTTTTTTTATTTCATCACATATTATCTCATTTTTTGAAAGTTACTGCTGAATTTTTAGAAATAATGCTATTTTTTTAATTTTTTAATTAGTTGTTTTCGCAATACTTTTTAATTTCAAATGCTGTTTCATTTCATAGATATTTCAAGTTGAAGTGTAATGTATTAAATGTCTTTAATTGTTGTGCAATGTCTTAAATAAAAATAAAAATAATAGAACACTAAGATTTACCTTAATTGATCATCATTTTCCTGAATAATATACAAAAAAATTATTATTACATCATTCGAGCAAAAATTTGCTATTTAGGAATGTTTTGCATATTTTGTAGTAAAGTTTTGATCCCAAACTTTTACACGATGAATACTTGTATTCTTTCCCATTACACAGTTCAACACACAAAATTTTCTAGGCTGATTTTTGCGAAAACGGATTCTACTGGTCACTAATAGACCAACTTTTAAAAGTTTTTGAAAGTTTACATCATTTGTCAAAGTTATTAACAATCTTAATTAAAAACATTAAAATCGGATCTAAGCATCCTATTTTCAAAATTCAATATACTGTTTAGACGTACTCAACGATAGGAATTCATTGTTAGTATTATTTTTGCGGAAAAATGAGTTTTTCAATGAGTGAAATTGTGCCAAAATTAAATGGAAATCATTTTCTGGAAAGATTCTGCATCAGTGATTTTCTGAGAAATTTTTTCGGCTTAATTGTTGTGTCATTCAAGGCTGAGCGGGGCGAGCGATGAAAAGTGTTCTAGGCAGACGCCCCACCGGAAAAGTAAACAGACCTTTCCAGGAAATGATTTCCATATAATTTTGGCACAATTTCACTCATTGAAAAACTCATTTTTCCGCAAAAATAATACTAACAATGAATTCCTATCGTCAAGTACGTCTAAGCAGTATTTTGAATTTTAAAAATAGGATGCTTAGATCCGATTTTAATGTTTTTAATTAAGATTGTTAATAACTTTAACAAATGATGTAAACTTTCAAAAACCTTTGAAGGTTGGTCTATAAGTGACCAATAGAATCCGTTTTTGCAAAAATTAGCCCAGAAAATTTTAAAAAGTCAAATTTTGTTGAACTGTGTTATAACTGCTGAAAAATGCAGTGAACTCTATTAATTGATGTAAATCCATTTGTTCTAATGATAAAAAAATTTACGACTTTTTAAATTCTTAATACAATATTTTAAGACCGCAAATATTTTAGAATTCTAAATTTTTTTCCCATTATTTAAATCTGTACTTGTGACCATTTTCTATTTGTGTATTTATCAATTTTTTTCAACTATTTTACTTCACAAAATGTTCAAAAAAATTTTATCAAAAATAATGATAAGAAAAAAGCAGTGAACTTTTTGTAAATCAAACATATTAACAATTTTCATAATTTCTCAATCAATCAAAACATCAAAATTACAAATTTTCCTAATCTCAAAGTTTCTTTTTATCTATAATTTGAATCTATGTATAACAAGCTATATATTTTTTTTTCTTGCCATTATTTCAATTTTATCATTTTCATATTTCTGAAGTTCCAAATGTTTAAAACTAAACGAAATGAAAAAAATTGTTTTTATTTCTTCTTGTAGTTGAAGTAATAAATAATTATAATTATGTAGCAAATATTATCCAATGTTTTCTATTTTCCAGTTTGATTTTGGTTTAAAATAAAAAACCAATTTTTTTTTCATTTCCGTTCATTTCTTAAACATTTGAAACTTCAGGCTTGTTAATTTTTAGTATATTTGATAAAATAATTGTCATACAAATTTACAACATCTGATATCTGTTACAATTGATTTTTAATTAGTCAATAGCATTGAGGTGTATTTCTTTATTTGAAAATCTATGAAACTATATATTTATTGAAGCATACATTTTTTTAAATAATTGTTTTATTGAATTATTCAATCAGAAATTTGTAATTTTTTAATTTTCATCACATTTTGCGATTAAGTTTTTCATTACAGAAGTTGTGTACACTTTGAAATTTTCTTTACTGCAATTGTACATTTTTGATTATTAAATGATCTTTTTTTTCTATAAAAATTGAGGTATTGCCTTAGTCATTGAACAATTCAATAATTATACTTAATAATGAACAATGTAATATAAAAGTTAGAAAAACGAGAAAAAAAATTTTCCTGCCTATAATGAGATAATATTACTCTATTTTAGAAGTATTTTATTAAATAAACTTTATGCTTTATGTATTCTTTAGGCTCTCGGACGCTCTTCTCGAAAGCCTCCTTGAATATCGACAAATATGAACAGGCGCGAACAGGCCACAAACGACAACTCATGAACCTCGAAGATTCTTTCCGCAACAGAATGCAGGATTTCATCCAAAAAGAGGAAAGCATTATTTTCAGCGAGGACCTGAAGGCAATGCTCCACATCGTTGAGAAAACAAACGAAGACGTTGATCTTTTGGTGCAAATGCTGCGAAAGTACCACGTTCAAAAAAAGCAATTGCGTTTCGCCAACTTCACTTTTGGCCCTGTAGCTATGCGCGCATTTTATTACCTGGACGAGCCAGAAATCGCACTCCAGCTGTACACAGATCCAGACATCGGATCTCTGTTTGATCAGCTAAGCAGTGGACTCATTCTCATGGACATGCTCTTCAATCATGAAAAATATCAAGAGGTCATGACCACATTCACAGCTATGGTCCAAAAAGCAATGCCTGGAATCACATACCCTAAGAATCCGGCAATTCTAGCTCTGGCAGCGCTTCACAAATTGGTAAATTGCAATGTGGAATATGTTAAAAATGTGATAATTGTCATTGTGTTATTGTGGAAATGTTTTATTACAGAACACCAAAGAAAGTCTCGAGAGGGCTATAGAGATCATGAAAGAATCTGACCAGAAGTCAATGGCGCTCCCTCGCAGGGGAATTTTATTCCTCTGCCATTTGGCGTTGAAACAAAATGAGCCCCAGATTGCATTAGAAGTTCTTTCAAGGCTTAGAAGCCAAAATTACATCCACACGAGGTGTCAAAAAATCATGGCATACGCCGCTATGGAAAGATTCACAGAAATCCTCATTATCATGAGGTCTGGAACAGCTTTGGATAATCCTGCATCACAAAAATTCGCTTATTTCTCAGACACGGTAGGCAAATTTTTTTACAGCGATGTGAAATTTCTGAACATGCAGAATGATTGCAATTACATTTTTTTCCAGATCTCTTATGTGGAAGAAGCTATGGAAAAAGCAAATTTGGGACCTGATAGCGAACTCGCTCAAATGATTCAGCATGTCAAAAATACAGGAGATGTACAGGATTTGGTCAGTATGATAAAAATTTTATAATAATAATACTGCTAATTTTTTAAATGCCTTTATCGTTCGTGCATTAATGGTTTTTTATTTTTTTCTAGACTCTGGAAGATCATTTGTTTCGAGAAATCGACAACGAAGTTGATTTGACCAAGAGAGTAACCAATTTCAGAACTCCAGGATACTCGCAGAATCCACGAAGAATGCAGACTTTGGGATAATTCTGTAATTGATTAGCAGTAGCAGTTATTTGAACAATATTAAAGTAATGGTAAACAATCCCAGTCTTTGTACTCCAACGAAAATAAATTGCTGTTGTCGATTTGAATTGTTTAAATAAATATTAGACTTTGTTTACGATCACTGCATTTATGTTGTCCGAATCACGAGTTTTGTAAAAAGATGAAATAAATATTCCAAAAATCCATTTATGGTTGTTTTTGATTCACTTTATTTGAACATGTATAAAAAAATCACATTCATAAGGCAGCATAAATTGTATTTCTGTCTGCGATTTGACTTGCAATTTTTTCGTTGGTTAGTAACCATCCAGCCATTCCATCATTGTGAGTGAATACATTTTGAACTCTGGCGGTCAAAACAGTCAACCAATGGGCACTTGGGCGGAAGTTCGAATCCTTGCATCTAAAAAAAATTTCATATTACCGTTCTGAAGAATAATAAACATGAAAATTTTTACAAAAGTTCTACATACTTCATCAGGAGTGCAAAAATAAGGTTTGCCCAGGTTTCGATGCTTCCGGGGAAAGTGTGAATGCTTTTCAAAGTCGAACGAAGTTGGTCAGGATTTTTCCTCAAATCACTGAAAGCTGCCAAAGAAGCGACTTGAGTAATGTCGAGCTCCGCCTCGTCGCGTCCCAAAAATAAAGCTCTTTTAGCGCAACTTTGGAAAGCTTCGCTTTTTGTGTTAAAAAGGAACCGAACGAGATGTGTCCAAATCCTTGCATCACCTGGAACAAGAATATTTATCAATACTTTCTTAGCCTTCTTTACAATAGTTTTCTTGTTCTATTCATTACCAGGATGGCGATGAACAATTTTTGTGACGTTCCTGATGGCCTTTTCAAGACCATCTTTTTTCAAAACCGCGTAAGTCGACAAAAGAGCAATGTGATGTCTGTGTTCTTGGTCATTTTCGAAATTTTTCAATTCCTTGAGAATCAAGGAAACCAGATTATCGTCGTTGTGCAGCAATCCTAAAGCTGCAGCAGCGAGTAGTCCGGCAACAATCCTTGGCTCGAACTCGATGCATTGGAAAAGTAACGTTTTCACATCGTCAATGTTCTCGAATATGTATGCCATTGCAGCCATCGCGCAAAGTACATGGGCTTTGTCCGAATTCGCGTCTGCCAGCCATTCCAACGTTTCTTCATAAGTCGAATATGACTCTTCGTAACGTTCAGCTGGAAAACAATTAAAACCATCGATTTCATATTAACACTATTATTTATCCAATTCCTTCCTCACCTTTAAACAAAGCTAAAGCCAATTGACAATGCGACTTGAAATTCGCACTTTTCACAGTTTGGCAGAGTCTTATAGCTTCCTCGTATTTTCCCAAATGGACCGAAACTCGGGAAAGATTTACCTTCACGGCATCCTTTTCCTCGTCATTTTTCGCGTTTTCCAGAGCGGAGGAAAATTGTTTTTCTGCGGATTTGTAGAGTCTCTGGCGTTCCAGAAGAAGACCATACGTATTCAGTGCGCAAGGATCATCAGGGAAATAAGCTGAATGATTTCAAAATCTTGTAGACAAAATAATGGAACAACGATGGGAAATTTGGGACGTTTCTCACCAATGTACCAAGTGATGCAGTCAGTGGCCAATTGTACTGCGTGCATATTGACAATCGAGTAATTGTAAAGCGGGTCCTTTTTTGCTTCGGGGTTCAAAATAGTGCTCATTACCCAATGGGCGTAGCCAATAGCACTTTGAGAATTGTAATTCAGCTGAGTTGTGTGCCTGAACAAATCCATCGCATCTTTTGAAGAAACTTTTTCCGCGATCATAGCTTGACCGACCCAACAACTGACGTAAGCTGGGTCCATTCGTTGGGCCCATGAAAAAGCTTGATTTGCTTTGGGAAAATCATCTGGAAAAAATATATGAAAAATCTTGCATGATTCTCTTATTACAACTGAGATAATCGAAGAAATTTTCAACAAACCTAAAATCAAATACAATGCGCCCAAATTGGTCCAAGCAATAGCGTTGTTTTGCTCTAAATCAATGGCCATGGCAAAACAATGTTGAGCCAAAGCATAATTTTGAACTTCAGGTAGCATGGAAATTATTCCAAGCAAATTCCAGTGAGTCCAGGAAGTGGGGGACAATTTTATAGCATGTTTTGCTGCAGACGAACATTTTTCAATCAATCCAGAATTATTTGAGGGTGGATTGAACTGTAACTGCGTTAGGTACACCATGGCCAAATCATGCCAAAGTAAAGACGAGTCGTTGACGATGTTCAATGCTCGGCAATAACATCTGTAAAAATTCAAAGTTAAAAAAAAACATTCTAAAAGAAAATTCAAAGACTGTTCCAAATAAAATAAAACACCTTATTGACAGTTTGAGAATTTCTTCCAGCCGAATTTCCACTTGTTTTTCTTCGCTTTTCAGTGTCAAAAAAGCTGGAGAAATGCTGAGGAAACGATACTTTTGAGGCATTTTTGCTGTCAAATGAGAAGCATCACCGAGAAGTTTCCACAGGCAAGAAAACCCGCAGTTTTTCAAAATGGCGATTGATAAATAATCGATCGCTGTTTGAATATGATCTCTGGCACTGCCCAAGCGTTGGTTTTCCGTCATGCTTCGAGCGAGGCCCAAATGAGTTTCGGCTAGGCCTTTAAATCCTGCGACGTTTTCTGGATTTTCCGAAACGACTCGTTCGAAATCTTCTTTAGCTTCATTGTATTCACTCAGCAACTGTGATATTCAAAACCCCATTGCTCACATTTTTCCGAATTGAACTTTTAATTGATCAGTTCACTGACTTGGGAGTTATCAATAATTACAAATAGTTCGTGTTTAATGTCATCGATATTTACGTTTTCAGGAATAATGCATAAGTTCTTCCGTTTTTATTTCAAATTTTTTATGTGGGTCCATGATTCAAAAATCTCTGAATTAGTGATTTTTAAACTTTGAATTTGCGATGTATAATTTTTTGGTTTTCAATTATAATTATCAAAAATAAATAATGATTTTCGAGGCTCAGAACCTTACCAATTTGATATTGGCAACCTGTAGAAGAGAGTAAAATGATTCAGGACGTAATTCCAAGCATCGTTGGTACGATTTTTTTGCAGATGTGTAAGCTCCTCGTGCAAGATAAGCATCTGCCAAAGTTTCCCAGCAATAACTGTGGAAAAAAGATTTTTAAAAAACGCTTTTCAATTATTTTTTCATTTTTTCAATGCTCCATTAATGTAAAAAATCTTCGAAATATCGTTTTTTGTATTTATTTTTGGAATTACGAACTTTCACTAATTATACTTCTATGCAGAACAAAAATTTTCCCTCAAAACTAGGATATTATTTTTTCTGAGATTCATTTTTTGATTGAGAACCTAAATCCATAAGAAGGTAAAGTTGAAGTTTTTTATAATACAAAGATATAATAAATCACACACAGAAATTTAGAACAATTTATAAATTCTTGGATATTTCACCTGTCATTTGGATCAACTCGAATGGCACTTTGCAATGATATGACAGCCTCGTGAGGTTCATTATTTTCGAGTTTTTGGAGTCCAAGTTGGAGCCATGCCCATTTTGGACCGATCCCGTTAGTTGTTACTTTTTTCAATAACTCCATATTCGCTTCCTAAAATAAAAAAATTCGATTTCCAGAAATTTACGCATGATCGGAGATAACAACAGCATTTAAAAAACGTGAAAAAAGAGGAAAAGAACGTTTAACGTCATTTATTTATTAATTGTCTATTTTTATTGTCTATCTCTGATTGGCTCCAAATATCCTTGATTGTTTCACGTCAAACTTTATTCGTTCATATTACAAAAATATCAACTATCAAACAACAAATTAGAACAGTGCACATAATACGTCACGCATCATTTTTTATCCCTCCCACCCCAATGTCACAATTAGTCACAAAATTTTGACTCCTCCCCCTTCACAAAAACGATTTAAATAAAAATTCTTCCATACTTACTTCATCCTTCAGAATCCTGTACACAGTGCTCAGTCCGATCCCAGCGCTATCAGCGTTCGGATTTATTTGCAGGGCTTTCTGATAACATTTTTTCGACCTCTCGAAATCATTTCCAAGTTCCAAATAATATTTTCCCAAATGTGTAAGACATTCCCAATTATTAGGATCAGCATGAATCCCTTTCAAAAACGCCATCAAGCTGTGTCCAAAATCCGACAAGTCCCAATAAATTTGTCCCAAAAGTAGCCACGCCTCTGAAGGCATGGAGGCAACATTCAAAATATCTGCAGCTTCTTTGAGCTTTCCTTGTTTCCTTAAAAACATCGCTTTAAGGATCGTAACCTCGGATTTCCAATCCTCCTCATTTCCGAGTTTACTAAGAAGTTTTTCAGCTTCCGGATTTTCAGTTAATATGTAAACCCGAGCCAAGTAAATGGAACTTTTTGGAATATTTTGGTCCAAAAGCTGAAAGTATGTCATGCAATTATAATTTCTTCCGAAATTAGGATAAAGTTGATTATTATTTCTTTCTTCTTATTGAAGAACAATTTGTTTTTCGCTCCGTAATATTTAATATTATTTATAATTTCCTTTCGATCCTCGGAGCCATAATAAATAAACTAATGTTGTATATTACTGTTCATTTTATT
>JAPYZL010185853.1:0-15726 GCA_030522825.1 Platygaster orseoliae
TGTTTATTGAAAATTGAAATGAAGTGATGAAAATAGTCAGTTTTTTTAATAATATAGCATGAAATTATAGAATTCTGTATAGTGATCCATAGAAACTTTAAAAATTGTTGAAAATACCATTTAATAAATGAAAATTTATAAATCACATGCAATATGAAAATTTCTTGAAATATTTGAAATACCTAAAATCAGTGAAATTATAATTTTATTGTATAAAAAATCCATAAAACTATAAAATATGTTTCCAATTTGATTCCAAGAGTAACGATTTTTAAAAACTAAATAGACATTCATAATGCTCGTTCATTGCTAAAACATTAAAGAATTACAAAAAATACCGTTTTTTTACAGATAATTTCATTTCATAATTTTCTAATTTTTGTTTTTACATAATATAAACAATGATTTTACAAAAATTCCAGGAACAATTTGAAGCGAATTTTTTAAACATTACTCGGAAAAACCATTTTCACAATCAATCCGCCAATCGCGCTTCCACATCACTTTTCAATTACGAACGCTTATTTCACAAAATGTCGAGTAATGAATTATTTTCATCAGCCTTGCTGAAAGCCTGACAAAACTGTAAAACGAGGAACGCTGATGAAAACCGACCTTGGCGAATCATTTTCAGGATTTTCTCCGCAAACAAAAGCGTGATCGTGACGGTTTTTTGTCTTCGTCGCGCGCATATCAATGCCGCCCATTACGTAATTCGTTCCGTCCAGCATTCACGACGACGTGACATTTTGCATAAATGTGCAGTGGGCGCAGTCTTTCACGCGAAACGAGAAAACGCCGTGTTTTGCCTTCAACAGCTGACATACGTACCATGCGTGTACACGCCGTCATGGTCGATTTTGACGTCGACGCAAAAAAAAAAAATAAAATACATAAAACCGCAAAAATGTGGGAAGAGATTGCGTCTCCCACAGACAATGTTCATGTTCAATTTCAATACAGGATTAGTAAATGATCTGAAAACAAATTTAATGATATCTTATTTTTTTTAATTTCGCCAGTTACGCAAGAAAATTTCAAAGGCGGTTCATTACTGATTTCCTCGTCCTTCGGGATCGGAAACGGAACGTGAGAATGAGCGCCCAGCGCAATCTTGCACTCGACAACGATACGAAAATTTGTGACACGCCGGACGTTCGTCGCTTTCCCATGAGCTAATTTGCGCAACATTTCCTGAGAAAAACTGGGTTGTTTAATCTACGTAGGAAATTCTTTATACTAAAGTTATCCCTTTTTTTGTTAACGACGATTCGGTTTTTACAACTTTATTTAAAACTTGTGAAATGAAATTACTCTTCAGCGAAATATAACTTGAGTGTTCATTTTTTTCTTAACTGTTAATCAATACCAGAACAAATTTCCATAGGGAAGCAGACTTGACTCTTAAAAAGTGAATGAGCGTAAAACTGAGAAGGCTGTAAGAAACTCGTAGTAATTACTAAGCAATCATTAAGACGATGGGTAATAGTCGTCATTTTTCAACCTGAATAGCCATTTGATAGCATCGTTCTCAAGTTTCAGCCGAATCGACATTGATTTGAAAGTTTATTATACGTCTTTTCGAAAGTAGAGCTTGAGATAATTTGCAATCAAAATTTGAAATATCTTGGATAGCGTAGCCAACTCTTCATTTAGATCGCAATTATCCAAATAATTACAGCTTCTTTTCATCATTGGCTTTATGGAAATCACGTCGAAAATTCTATAGAATGTTTACGTCGGATTTTCAACTCTATAAGAAAATGATTAAATCGGTTTTCGCTAAAGTTCATCGATTATATTATAAATTTTATTTATGTACGACGAAGGGATCATGAAAATAGAAGAAAAAACAAGGATAAAAGGTTTCGATTTATCTAGCACAAAATTTCTTGCATCGTATGCGATAAAGATGTTGGTGAAGCTCGCAATAAATGAACACAATACACATTCCTATGGGAAAATACTTTAACGCTAGTTGAAAAATTCCATTCCCGTAGGTTCAATATCGGTGTTTCCGAGCGAGGGAACACGTAATTTCTAGTCGAAGCCACAAAAACCAGCGTATGAAGGTTTGCAGAGCGCCGTTCGGACATCTTATAAAGCTGACTTTTTGCAGCGTGCCTTAGTATACGTACAGTAAGTACGAATATAACAGAGTATAGTGCAGCAGCAGCAGCCCGTTTAGTTTCACAGTTTTAGCTGCTTCTGCACTCGAAAGGTGGAAACAACGAAAAGGAAGCACTTTTTCGTGGGCCCGTGGTCGTTTTTAATGATCTTCGTTCAAGACTACCGCGTAAAAAATGGGCATCGCGTGGCGAGAACCGCGCCCCGTGATTTTTCGATCCAGATAACGGCTAATTACTTTGTGGTCGATGCTTAGAAAATTTATTATCCATCATAATAATAAAAATGTTACGAAACTGTTCAGGGAACTTTTGTTTTAGTTATAAAAAAATATTTATTTGATGCATTTGTCAATTGGAAATTTTTATGTCTTAATTTTTTGAGTCTGCATTTTTCAATAAGGAATTCTGTCATTCGGAAGTATCATTCATCTTTTTATGAAAAATACAATGTAATATCGTTATAATTATTTGTAAATGATAACAATATATCAATTATTATAATATATTAGTTATAATACAATAATAAATAATGGAATTAATTTTCGTCTTATTTTTAGATCTAAATTTTTGCGTCTCTATTTTTAAATCAGGAAATTTGTCATGCGAAGAAACTGTGCTTTCGTTATAAAAATACTCGTTTGGTGCATTTGTCAATTAGGAAATTTTGTATCTTAGTTTTTCCGTCTCAAATTTTCAATTAGTAATTTTGTCCTTCGGAAGTATTTTCAATTATTTATTTTGCCAACGAAGAAATTTTAGTGCTTTGATTTTCTAGTAATTATTTTATGGAATAAAATTTATAATTTATAAATGATAATAACATAATAATTATAAAACAACAATAATAATTTTTTATGCTTTTTGTGTCTTAATTTTTTCACTATATATCAGATATAATTAAGTAAATACATTATTTGTAATAATGTATGAGTTATGATACAACAATAACAAATTTAAATTATTTTCCTGTCTTATGTTTTAATCCAAATTTTTGTGTCTTGATTTGTTAATAGGAAAATTTGTCATTCAAAAATATTGTCCATTATTTAATTTGCTAATTGAAAAATTTCAGTGATTTAATTTTTAAAACTAATTCAATATGATGATAATAATAATTTATGATTTATAGCAATATAGTAATCACGAGTTCAATTACTTTTTTTGTCCTAATTTTTTTCATAATTAGTCTTATATAATTAATTATTTAGATAAATTTATTATGATAACAGATAGGTTATAATAAATTAATAAATAATTGAATTAGTGGTGTCTAATTTTTTCGTCTCAATTTTTATGCCTTAAATCGTCAATTAGGAAATTCGCTTTCGGAAGTATTGTCAATTATTTAATTTGCCAATTGAGAAATTTTAGTCTTCATTTTTTTTAAATTGATTCAATGTAATATGATTAATAATTTATAAATTCTAAAAATATAAAAATTATTAATTCAATTACTCTTTGTGTCCTAATGTTTTTCATAATTAATCTAAGGGAGCTTCCATAAATGATGTCACGGTTTTTTGGCGATTTTTAGACCCCTCCCCCCTCTGTCACAGTGCGTCACAAATTTGCAGACCCCCCCTCCCTCCGTGTCACGTCACAATGTTGGATTTTAAATGTGAAGCAAAAAATTTTTTATTTTCAACAACGTGATTTTTACAGCATTATATTTGCGACTTTCACATTTTAAAACGGTTGTTTATTTTAATTTACAATATAAAAATTTGTAAATTTATCATTAAAAAATATTTAATTTTATAAAAGTTTAATTTTTTCAGAATTTAATCATTTATTAATTTTATTTATTCATCAAATTATTATTATTTTAAAATTTAATTCATTTATTTTAATTTGTAACGATTTCAATTTTTGAATTTTAAAAAATTGCGGAATAAAAAAATTCAGAAGCCCATCATATTTTATTATTTTTAGAACCTTATTACTACTACTATTATTATATTAATTATTATTATCATCATATAAATACATTAAAATAAAAAGTATGTACTGAAAATACCAACGAATTTTGATTTTTGAAATGCAAATGCTCTCTCAAATGCTGAAATATTGCAAAATTGTGAAAACATTGGGAACTCAATTGATCTAGTCAGTTGATCTGGCCTAGTCAATTTTATTTCTACAATTTTTTTGAATGTTCACATCAATTTTCAGTCATCGTTTAATTTCACCAAAAAAAAATGTTTGCCACAAATGTGAAATCACATTTTTTAGCCCCCCCCCCCCTCTGTCACAAACTGTCACAAATAGGCTGACCCCCCCCCCCCCAAGGCCGTGACATCATTTATGGAAGCTCCCTAATATAATAAGTTATTTAAATTTTTCGTGTCTTCTTTTTTTTTGTCGTCCAAATAACTTGTTCTTCAGTTACAAAAAATTGTCATTTGTTTTTCAATCTTAGTTCAACGCTCCGTTTTTTTCATTCGTAATTTCAATTCAAGTCCGATCGTTCAGCAGCCATTACAAAAAAATCCCTTCAAATTAAAGCAAATCAACTTCTTTCAAGCTTTCAGCATCTTTATTTTGCCCTCTTCAGGGAAAAAAACCTCATTTGTCGTATTAGTCAATTAGGGAAACAACACTCTTAAAAAATTCCTAAATAATGATGATAGAGAGCCAATAGTTTGCAGAAGATGATATCATTGTTATTTTTTTGTAGTCGAAACGTAAGATGTCTGGGGTTTTGCATAATGAAAGCCACGAGACGTTGAAAATTGAAAGAGCGTGACATGGCCTCGTTCAAGGCCACCAGACGCCGAATGTATTCAAAGCACAAGATAAGAGCGTCGTCCCCGGGACGCGGAAAAACGCGAGGAAATGGAGAATAATCAAGTTGCGCTCGGCAATGCCCAAGTCTGCGACCCTCTTTTTTTCGCCTCGAAGAAATGACGAGGACGGAGAGATTCAAGTAACGAGCGAGTTTTCTATTCGATGCAAAGATCAGGGCGTAATGCAATTCGTCCAAGTTTGAATTTCGCAAAGCCGAGAGCGCCGCCAGCGAGACTTTAGGCAGATTGCTGAATCGCTTGGGACGGAATAAGGCGTATTTGCATAAGGAATGTGAATGTATCTATTGACACTGGAAGCAACCGCGGCCTTCAGGAGCCAACTGCTACGTCTTTAAGGAGGCCCTATCTCGAGGGTTTCGCGTTTCAGAGGGAGCTAGGACGCTGCTTACTATTCAAGCTGCGTGGCTTCTTTTCTAAAGAAATCGGACATGGCGGCTCCATTAGTCGCCCAAATCTCAAACTCTCAAGAATCGAATATCGACGCGAACCAAGAAATAAAAACGGATGAAGGCTCTCGAAAGGTAACCAAATCGGTGGCTTCGATTCTCACGTTTATTTTTTTTTCTTTTCTTCCACTTAGAAACTCTTTCAATGGCGAGCTACTCGCTTTGCAGAAAATTTAAGAAATCACATTTATGTGCAAGAGTGGAAGTTGGCGTATGGGTGAATGGAGAATCTTGTGATTTCAGGCGCGGTGATATTGACCGTGGAATAACCTTTCTCTCTGTATTTGTACAGTTGAAGCGATTGGAGCAGTGCTCACTGTAAATACGCACCTTCTATACTGCAATAACATTTACAGTCTTTTCTCAATATTACAATTTTTTCAAGAATCGTATTGAATATTGAACAGTTTCAAAATTTTGTTACAGTCCTCCTATAGTCGTCTGAAGCAGACCATTTTCTAAAGCCCGATTTGAGCAGAATTCAATCATTTCCCTATTGTATAACTTGAAAAATTATTCACTAAAAACAATTATAAAAATAAAAGTTCATATTTATATTGCAAATTCAAAAATTATCACGGCAAAATGTGTCAACAACACAACCCCAAAATCCTGTTGCCGACCATTTTCCCGGACAGCCTTTTTCCCGAACGGTCATTTTCCTGAAAGGTCTTTTTTCGAACGGCCATTTTCCTGAAGGGTTTTAAATTTTCCAGAACGGAAAATTTTCCTATCAACTTAATGTCTAGAAATGCCATAGTTACTCATTTACAAAACAATTGACGCATGAACAACAACTGTCACATTCAAAATTAGTCTCCATTTCTTACATGATACGTGTGCATACAGCAATCGCACGCAATATTAACCTTTGAATTTTATATATGAAGAAACTTAATTTGGAATTTTAACCACGAATCTTCTTATTTAAGACTCTTATAAAATTTTTACCACGACTCTTCTTATGAAATGTTTACCATGACTCTTTTTATTGAAGACTCTTCTTATGAAATTCATCAATGTATACAATTGAAATTAACTTAAATTCCAACCGAAATTCGAAAAATAATACTTTTAGGAAAATTGTCGTTCGGGGAAAAATACTTTCGGGGAAATGGCCGTTCGGAATAATGGCATTTCGGGAAAAAAGTCATTCGGGAAAATGTCCGTTCGGGAACTTGGATTCGGGAAAATGACCAGGAATCTCAAAATCCTCGTTTCGTATGTTAAAAAGTGCGAAAAATTTAAACAAGATATATTTCAGTTTTCCTTTATCATTAATAAAAAAGAAGTTTTATGTTGTTGAAATATGTTGACGCATTGAAGTGTTATTTTTTACATACAAATTTCTTTATTAATTATTATCTAGTTTTATTTAAAATCAAGAAAAAGAAAGTAGAATAATAATCCTAGCAAAGTCGCTATCATAGGAAACTGTTAAATTTCTATGAAACTTTTGTATGAAAATTCAAATGACTCAACTAATAAAGAAATTTCGTATTTTTCTATGAAATTTTATTACGGTGACTACTTGGAAAATATGAAAATTTTTGGCTTGAAAATTTTGTACACATTTTTTCTTTATGCTAATAATGATTCAAAAAATCTGAATTATGAAACTAATTTGTGTTATTAATAATTACTAAATTATTTCTATTAATTCTCTATTATTTATTTATACAGAATTTCTCGAATAATAATTACTATTTTTTAATAATTGAAATATTATTTTTAAGTAATATTACACATTAGTAATAAACATATTATGTTAATTACGAAATTGAAGAGAAATCTAGGAAATCAACAGAACTTAGAAATTTATATATTTTTTTTTATTTTCTAACTTCAGAAAATTCTTTTTGCTTGCGTGTGATTCACTACTAAAATATTTGAATTAACAATAATGTTGCTATTCATATGTTATTGCATTTTTAAATATATTGATCATGTTTTGTTACTGACTGAATAGTTTTCTTTTGTTAATAATCATATATTTTGGGAAAAACGTTAGAACTATTTGATAGTTTAACACATTTAATAAATTATCAGTGTATTCATATGTACAAGTGTAAATTCAGATCTTGTATGAACAAATCACCAACACAAATGATTTTTGCAAAAAAAGTCAAACTATAATTAAGATACAAAATTTTCCTATTTAAAACATCACTGAATAACTTAAACTTAAAACAAAAATTTATCTAATCACAAGTTGTTTAAAAATTATAAATGTACGCATATTAGTCAATTCTGACGAGGATGGTTATGCAAATCTTATCTTAGTTTCATTCAACATGTGACGAGATTTTGAACGACTCATAAATTTCTCATTTCCATTATTCATCTGAGTCACAACTCAATACGATATTACGTACTTTGAGCAAACAAATGACATTCTTTTATGACACTTCCAGAACAAAAACCTGATTACTCAGAGCCGAATCTTACAAATGTATCAAAACCATTTTCAGTCTAAAGAAATAACCTGATTTTTATATTTTCAGAATTTCACGGAATCCATATATTTTCCATATTCAAAAATAATCAAGTGCGAAGAACGGCATTCAATTTGAATAAACTTAATGGAACGCAAACGAGGATTTTCCGTTATGCAGTGACGAATTTGACTAAATCTTCCATAAATTGAATGTCTTATAGAATCCAAACAACTTTACGACATTCAATGAGATTCGGATAAAAAAAGCTTCTAATATTTGCGCAGTAGGTTAAAAAACCGAGATAACAAAATGCGAATAAAGTGCTTTGATTCATGATTCCAACTTTGCCGAAAAGATGTAACTATCGTGATATGCTAGATTTATTTTGAAAAGGTGATTCTCAAGTCGCAGTTGAGAAGAATGAAAAACTCATATTAAAAATAAAAAACTCGCATGAAATCACTTGTTTAACAATTCCTAACCGTCTAACGATTTGTCACGTCGTATCCGTGGCGCATTTCCTTTTGTTGAAAAACGAGATCACGGCTTGTTTTGTGTGTCGGAGAACTGCGAGCGGTTTTTTAAAGAATGGGCGTGGAAGGGAACAATAATATAGGTGATATAAAGCCCGCGATGTGTGCTTTTTGACGGTGAAACGGGACGAATCGCAAGGGACGCTCATTAGCTTATCGTGAGAAGCGTGCGTCACCTAGATGCGAGAGCAAAAAAGAGTCCACGGCTGCAGTTGCTGCTGTGATCCGCTTCATGAATATGCATTGTACAATATGTATTGATCAGCAGCAGCTCTCGGTCACGCAAAAAGACCGTGATTGCGGCCGACCGTAATAACGGTGATTCACGTCTTATCAGATCTGAGTCATGACGCGTTTTCCAATCATCTCGTCCCGGGAAACAGCTTCTCGTGTATCATCATAGCACCACCACGCACTTCAAATACAAAGCGCAACTTTCTATTTTTATCATCAATTCGAATTTCTATTCGTTTTTCTATATTTTTCCACTGGGTGTTTTTAATTATGAAAAAAACATTGATTTTCAACATCCCAGTCATTTTTTATCTTTTGTCTCTCCCAACGTTTCAACCCTCAGTACAGGGTCCTCTTCAGAGGCTGAATTATGAATTTACAATCTCAATTAACATTTACAAATCAAATCTCAAAAAACAACGTCTTGAACAACTTTACTTACATAGTGTGTAATCGTTGATACTAAGTCATTTTGAAACTCGTAAATAAATCAAAATTTAACATTAACATCAACATTGTTTTTTGAGATTTTGAGATTTGTCGAAATTTCATACTGAATTTCAACTTCTTTCACAAATCTATTTTTCTAATTCAAAGTATATTCGTAAAATAAAATCAAGCAAAAAATTATAGTCATCATTAAAAAATTTTTTCTCCATTTATGACAGCAAAACAACCGGAAGAAAAGGCATGGAATTTTAAATGAGACACGCACGTTCATTATAACTAATTCTTCCGACATAGCAAAATAGAAAATTACAAAAGTTGCCAAGAAAGATACTATTTGCATGTACAGACAAGAAAAAAGTATCGAGATTTTAATGTTTAAACGAGTTACAAAGTGGTTAAGAAAAAATTAAAAAATTATGAGTGTCATCAAGTTGGCCGATGTTCCCAATCAAAAATTTTTCTTTTTATTCAATAGTCGACATTTCTACCCTTCTTCGTGGTCATTTTCAAGACCTAATACAAACATCACAGTACAAATAATAAACAAGAAAAACAAAGAAAACTCATATCACACTGAATCGCAAAATGAATGTATGTAGCATTATTCGTCAAAATTAAAATAAAAACGTGTTGTGAGACTTTTCCAAAATGATACCATTATGGAATTTACAACGATGTCAACACAATGGTTGTTCAAATGCTACTAAAGTCCTGGCGCGTCATGAAAGTACTATCTGTAGCCAAGTACTCGAAATGATTTCAATTCTGTTTACATTCAAATAAAGGCAGTGAAATCAAATTAAATGCGACGAAACAGGGTAGAAAGAAGCATAATGGAATTTGAAAATATTTTACAAGAAAATCATAAGTGTCGTTTCATTTTTCTAAATCAACTTGTCTATTTATGGTATCCTTATTATTCTTCTTAATGAAAGCCATTTCAGAGTCTTTGTATTATGAATTTTCTTTATTCAAAATTTTTAAGGCGTCCCAATTAAAATCATAATCATTAGAGATACGGTGTTCAGTTATAACAGAGAGTTCAAAACCTATCCTATTCATGTTTTCTCAGTGTTCTTCAATCCGTTTTCCTACATGTCTTTGGGTTTGGCCAATATAAATCTTTTTGCAGTTGTTACAATTAATTTGATATACTACGTTAGATTGCTTATTCCTAGTAATTCTATCTTTTTCAAGTTTAATGAAATTGTATTTGGGATTTCAAAAGATCCTATTGATGATTAATTGATTAATTGATTGATTTTATTTTTATGATTTTTTTATTGATTGATTGATTGTTTATTGATTGATTGATTTTATTTATTGATTAATTGATTTTATTATTATGATTAATTAATTGATTTTAGACCTCTTGCTTATTCGTATGTTTTAATATTTGAGAAAGATTTTGACTACCCCTGATCATTTTTATATCCTTTGATGGTTTTATTTTATTTGACGATACTTCCGATTGGATTGATTGATGGGAGTGGATTCGGGATTGATTGATCAGTTGGGTTTTTTGTTTCATTGCTGCGGTGATTTACATACGAGGAGTTCTTAGTTTTTTTGGCTTATCATTGGAAGATTGGGTTGTAACTGCCCTGATGAGGACTCAAAAATGGGAGTCGAAAGCTTGGCTGAAAGAGATGTAATAAAATTATAAGAAGAGACATTTTCGCTTCATTATTGATATTGGCTCCACATAGATTGAAAAGAAACTAGATAATTGGAGAAAAGGAGGAGCGTTGAGGATTTATTTCTGAATTGATCCTATTGATGACTATATATAAAAAAAAATTAAAACAGTTTCATGAATAGTCACGATAGCGAATCTTGGTAACATCTTTGGAATTAATGGAGAAAATTTAGATCTACGACAGAGTAATGCACTTTGCAAAAAATACGACAGATTTGATATCTTGAAATTTGAATGCTGTAAAAAATAAGTAAAGTTCAAATTTCTATTTGAATCATCTTTTCCAATACAGCAAAATCAGGCATAATTTTTCCGATTGCAATAATGTGTACCTTTCTCCAAAAATTCTATAGTAAGTGAAATTCAGCCAAAATCTATGTGCACCATTTATAACACCTGTTTATAAACCAAACACCACGATACATGAAAAGCCTCGTCTTCAGCAAACATGTCTCAAAAGTTCGCGCAAGTTGTAAAAATGTAGAAAAAGCTTGCCAGGCTGGAGTTGCTGCTTAGGTACTAAGTTTGCTCGTCCTTATTGTCGCTGGCGTTTATAAACAGAAATCTTGGCACGCAGCCGAAAGAGACTTTTTCCCGTGACTTTATGCACTCGGATTTCGCGTATACGTATATTAAGTGAAGGAAGAGAAGCGGGAGAAAAAAATGACCAACATCAGAGAAAGCCTCGCCGATGAAAAACGAAACACAGCTCCGCGGGGAAAAGTTTGCAGGTGAATTTCTTGGCTTTCCCGCGGCCGTAAATTCGCGCCGACTAGAGATATTAAATTTTGCCTCCCGCTTCGATAATGGAAACATAGACGTTTTGGTTTCGCATCAACTTGTGCTTGGCTGTGGGATATTTTAATTAAATCCCTCCTCGCTGCTACAGTGTAATGAAGCGAGGGCCGGTCGCTCGTTCAAACGGTCATTATAGAAATCCAATATGCTCGAGAGAGTTAATAAAACACATTATTATTCCGCTCAAGAATAATCCCTTTCCTTTCCCCAGCAGCGGTGCTAAGGTCATCGATCGTCGCGCGAGAATGAAATCCCACAGCATCCGCGAATTTTGGCGCGCTTCCAGAAAAGACGCGGCCAAGTAGGCCTAAAAGCCTCGAGAAACCTGGCACCCATTGGAAATCAATCGCCGATAATTCCGGTATGCAGCAAGCGAACGCGTTTTTTTTTTTCATCAACATCTGCGCGCAACTTTTCCATTTCGCCGAGAATTCTGGTGAGCTCATTCCGACAACCTATAAATCTTCACCTTAGAAATTCGATTCAACTGATCGACACTTGATGAAATTTTCCAATTTCATGTCTTTCACAGCTATTTGTTTCTTTTCTTCCTGACGGAGGAAGAGGTCGGAGGGGAGGTACGGTTGAAGAAAAGGAAAAAGGGTTAGGAAAGAAGGCCATTCGCCTACTCGACTCAAGACCTGTCAGACCGGTCTTACCGGCCGTATCACGCACACAGCCATCATTACATGTCCAAATGAAAGTTGCGGCTTCTCCGAGTTGCTCCGAGACGCTCCGAGTAGCTCCGAGTGCTGAGCACTGTAGCCTCCGAAGTGAATAGACCTTTGTGTGCGCTCGGAAAACAGCTTTGTTGGATATCGCCGAAAGAAACGACTTCCTCGCTGTGCTCAAACATCCTCCTCCTGCCTCTACTACCTCTTTTTTTTCTCTTAATTTCGCACTAGCAATCGGCGATACTTTTTCGCCTCGTGTTTTCATTGTTCTGACCGAAAAAAAAGGGTGAACAAGTCGGGGTAAGGTCGAGGAAAATTCCAGAAATAAAATACGTCTGACAAAAAATTTTACTGGCAATGAGCACAGTGCTTGTAATTTTGAGATTTGAATTTTTTATTTCGTCAAGATGCAATGTGTCTCATAAAGTAGAAATTATGAATTTTGAGTCATTTTTTTTACTTTCATCACCTACATATTTGCGATGATCATGCATTATTTTTTCAAAGCCACATAGAAAACCAAAACGTTCATCGAGCTTCTGCAAATTTGTGAAACGTGTAGATATTTCCATTGAAAGTTTATCCAAAATTTCAATCAGAGATCGTCACATTTCCTCTTATGAATCCAATCCAGTATCCTCAGATGTTTCCCCCGGCATATTTCGTTTTTTTCGAATTCTCTTGATGGTACTCACACCCCATTCGTTACATTTTTCTTTCCCTTTGCAAATAGCACGGTCACACAAGTCAATTCTCCAACCGTTCAGTTTGTCAGTCAATATTACGAATTGTCCCAGTACATGAATATACCAGTTTTTTAAGAAAGGAATAATATACAAGAAAATTCCCTAAATCGTAACAATACCATAAATCACATTAAAAAGTAGTAAAAATCTATGTAAAAGATATTGTCTTATAAAAAATCAACTAAAATAATCAAAACCTCCGAAATTTCCAGTACTACATCATCATATTCTAAAAATCCGTAGAGTGATCCGTGGAAAAGTGGAAAACGTAAAAGACGACGTCGCATGAGATGATGAAAAAGGAATTGAACGGTAACAAGAGGTATAAGTTGAGATTTGTCGAGTGATACAACAGTTGTGAAGAAGGACTTTGGGGAAACTAGAAAAACGACAGTAACGAGAAACTAGAGTAGCAGTACGTTTAATAACACTTGAAACATCTCGTTACAGCGTAAATTTCGCTATAGCGAGAGCTCAACTCTGCAGCGGATAATTAAAGTTAAATAATAGCCGTGGAAGCAAGTAGCGGGGCCTCGGTATAATCCCGTTTTTCCCGGGGCGTGCATTAATTACGAGTTGCCGCAATCAATCGGAAAACAATCTCGACCGTTGACGTTAACAAACTTGGGGAATTTTCATCTAGTCTCGTATTCTTTCAGGGCTTCGAGCCATTCATCGGTAATGGCCGTCGCCGACGAGACGGGCCGTAATTACCCCGTTCGCGTACTCAAAGGAATTACGTTACATTACACTCTGTAATTTAATTTTCAACATTAAAATTCTTTAAATTAAATAAATCTTACTACAGAAACTGTAAAATTATCACGAAAAATTCAAAGGCGTGAAAAGGAGCGTCGGCGTTTTCTTGGCTTGCCAGGGTGTGGATCGTCACACTCGGCGATTTTACACGTTCCGGGAACGGTTGTTACGAGGGATTTCCTTTGTTTTCTCGTGCCCCATGATCCGTATTATTAAAAAACGCTCCCCCACCTTTAGCTACTCTTCCCCCTCTCCTTTCCCCCCGAGTGTCCGGCCACTAAACAAGAGCCTAGAGAAAATAATGTGCCAGGGCATTTGCATATAGCGGGCAAAATATTCATGTAAATTGAGGCGCGATCGTGCCGGAATAACTGCCGAGTTCTGCTCGCGATACAACAACGTCCCACTTGATGACGCTATTATTCCCGAAGCCATTACCCTGGAAAGTGTTGCGCTTCGCGCTAGGGAAAGTCAGCTTCACAATCGCTATAAATTTGTCCGTGGAAAAAAAATAAAATCTTGAAAAATGAAAAGCGAGGTTTGCAAAAATTATGAAGTCATGAGGAAATTTTGATTCGGGGAATATATTTTAAATAATGTATTTTGTGAAATAATTTAAGTTCGATTTAAATGAAAAGAAATGTGCCAAGTTTGCAAGAGCTTGAATTCAGTGTTGGTCATATTCTATTCATAAGCCAGCATAAATATCATCGATAGTGATGCCTGACATGAGTCATTCGTATAGAAACAGAAAGGCGAACGGAGCGTGTTTTGCCAACTTATTAATTCAATATTTCCATACATTCCTCGTAAACTGATCGCATATAACCGAACGCATCCCGTCGTATATTTCTCTGATGGAATATTAATGTCCTCTTCTACACCACCTAAATACTTTTCATCATAACTCATTTTTTCGGAAATTCAAATCATGTTCAACATACAATATAGAATTCCAATAAGCACAGAAAAAGCGTGAAAACATAATACATCGATGATATGCAAATCACAAGCTGAAAAGTAAGGTAAATTCAATCATGATTAATATCGTACCAAAAAGTCTCTTTGCATGTTCGAACTTAACTTGCTGATATTTTAATGATGTTTGAAAAAAAAAATGTATGAGACTATAAATAAAAATTTCAAATGACTCTTCGTTTCACGCTTCGAGGAGGCTTGGAACGTGGAAATAAATTAAAAGTTTGGACTGAATATAATGTTTCTGTTACATATGCCCACGCGAAACACGTGTGAAGCCATACACAACATAAAAGTTGAAACAGCGTCGAAACTGCAATAGAACCGGAATTTAATTTCAGTTTCAGACCGAGCTTGGAAAAGAGATTTCACCGATAACCCGGCAATTGGTTGAACGCGCGAGTTTCATCGTGAAATCGGAAAGCGTTCGAACCGTTCAGTTTTGTTTGCGAGCCTTTCTAACGTTCGCGAACTAATCGGCGCAAAAATACCAAAGAGCCGAATACACGGTGAATCAGAAAACTCGTTGCTAACAGCTTAACTTGTATCAGAGGATCCTATTGATCATTACGAAAATTAAAAAAGTTGCATTTCACCCAACTCAGGTGGAATTTCGCTTTAATTATTTTTTTCAATTTCCTTCCTGTAATTCGATTTTTTTCCACTAAAATAAAGAGAAAGAAATGAAATTGATGCAACTTAGAGATTTTGAAGTCAAACATTTTTTGAAAAATCAAATTGAGAATTTCAGTTTCCTCGAAAAAGTCTTCACAAGATAACTGAAATTAAAGCGAAAAAAAACGCAATGATTTTGATGAAAGAGCTAGTAAAAAAAATTTCACGCAAAAAACTGTTAATTTAATATGTACATAAAGTTAGCAGTGTAATTAACGAAAATCAATTAGCGACAATGTTCATTATTTGCCGCTAATTTGTTGCTAATTCGTTACGCAGGAACTAATTTTGTTGCTCTTTTAGTTAAAAAATTACAGACTTTTTTGCTAACTTGACGTCAACTTAGCAGGAAAAAATTGA
>JAPYZL010185859.1:0-12052 GCA_030522825.1 Platygaster orseoliae
GGTCAATTCGCTTTATTTTGGGCGAAAGTATGGCTCAAAGTCGAGTGAATTTTCACATGTTATAGCATATGTTTCTATTTCTCCCGCCCGCCCTTAACCGCTAAATTTATTAAATATTTAAATGGCTGAAAACATTGGACCCTGGATTTTTTGTGATGAACTAAAATTTTTTGACAAAAAGTACACGTTTTCAAACTTATGTTTTGTCAATCTTTGTTTTCTTCATTCTGAGGATCCTGAAAATTTGTGAAACACTTTGAATTCAGTTTATTTTTTCATAAAGTTATGAAAGTTGCTTGTGTTACGAGTTTTCTGCTAGTTTCAGAATTTATTTAAATTGGAGGCTTGGTGGCCAAACCTGTTAAGTACTATTTCACGAATTTGTGAAATTTGAGAAACACTTTGGAGAAATGTTCAAAAATACATTGATAATTTGTAAGGATTATTTTATTCATTTTTTTAAATAAAATTATGTGACGTATTTAAAAAATTCTGAAATTAGATTACAGATAATTAAAAATACTGAAATTGAGAAAATTGAAAATGGGTATATATAAAAATTCAGTGTATGTGTTAGTATACATTTACATCTTATGGTGTCGAAAATCGGCAGTTTCAAAAATTAAAATGATATGTTTTATGTTCCTGAGAATTTTCTTGATCTATAGATTTTTGATCTGTGAACTGTAAAAATTATAATCACCCGTGCAACAAAACATATGTATCTAAATAAAAAATATTTAAATAATATTTTACCAGTTTTTTGCAGAACAAAAACATTTCGCCACTTTTAGATTTTTCGTAAATATTTTAAGGTTTTTCTTTTTAATCCCAAATATTTTTAACAATTTTTGAACATAAAAAATATTTACTTTTTATACATTTTTCGCTATTATCTTTTTAATTTGCATTGAATCATAATTTTCATTTAACTTGAATTCAATTATTTGCAAATTAAATTAAAAATTAAAAATTAAAAAATTAAATTATAAATTTTAAAAAACTAAATAAAATTAAAAAAAAATAAACTACAAACGCAATTAATTTGCATTTAATTTTGATTTGCAGTTTGAAAATTGCCAAGAAATTATTCAATATGTCACATGTTTACAGATTCATAATCTGTTTACATTTCAATATAAATAATCAATTTGAACACTATGCTACTCAAATTATAAGCTGAAGAGAACTTAGCAAAACGTGTGGTCATTTTCTGCAACAACTTTGATTAGGAGCCGACAATGTAAACAAATGTACAAAAAATATAAAATTTGCTTGCATTTAACGTAAATATTTCCCTGTTTTTTCATGCATAAATAAATAAATATTTTACATTTTATCGTAAATATTTTTGGTTGCCCTAATAATCACGAATCGAAAATTGCTATAAAAGTCCAATTAATCTTAGGTAAATTCTTCGAATTTGAAAATCTAGTGAAAGTTCAAGATTCGGAAGAGTTCAAAAAATTTTAGAGCATTCGGAAAACTCAAAAATTCGGAGTCCCAAAAAATAAAAACCTTGAAAAATATGGTGATTCGAAAAATTTAGGAATTCTGTCGAAATATGAGTTCCTGAATAAGTTAGAATATGTCAAATTTATTTAAATATTTCTATGTTATGTAGTGGTTGAAAAACATTGTAAATCCTGTAAAATTTAGGATCCTGAAATGCATAAAAAATTTCAAGAGTTAATTATTTTTGAGATATCATAGTTGTTATTGCTTAAGCATTAACTCATACTAATTTTCTTATTTTTAAATTTTGAAAACCTTGGTCTTCGTTGCATTCTATGCAATTTAAAATTTCCCAAGTTTTTATTTTGATATTTCGAATTAAAGTTTGAATTCAAAATTCGAAAAATCACAACTAACTGTTGATTATCAATTGTCAATAGAAAAAATTTTTAATTTTTTAAAAATTCGAAAACTCAAATTCGAAAGTTTTATAGAATCCAAATATGTCAAAAGTTCTTTGTTTTTCGAAAAGTTCATCATTTCAAGATATTTCCAAGTTTTTATTCTGAATTTTAAATTTACATCGAACTTCAAAATTTTAAACTAAAAATCGAAAATGAATCAATAATTGAAAATTAGACAAAATTATAAATTTACCAAAAACTTTAAATTGAGAACTATCAAATTTGAAACTTTCAGAAATCCAAAAATTTTCAAAGTTTTAAGATTTTCATAAATTTTAATATTCTATAAATCTTTCGAAATTTCAAAATCGTTGAAAATTACTGACAAATTTAATGTACTTCAGATTGAAAATATCTGGACACTTTGAAAATGTTTAAACTCACGAAAATTTTTCGAACTTTTTATGAATGTTAAAAATTTCAAAATGTTCTAAAAGGCATTAAAACTTTGAAGAGTTAATTATTTTTGATATAGCATAGTTGTTATTGTTTAAGCATGAACCATGCTGATTTTCTTATTTTTAAATTTTGAAAATCTTTGTTTCCATTGCATTGGTGAAAATTTTTTTGTTTCAGAAACTAAAAGCGTTTTTTTAATGCCAGTGCGTGGCACTAAATCACGCTTTTAAGGCCTTAAACATTATAAATTCTGTTTGCACCTGTGAGCAATCGTCGATTTAATAGGCTCAGTCAATTTTTCGGCTCGGAATCACCTCGCCTTATAAATCTCATCTTCGCTTGAATTGACTTCTTGCTCCCAGGCACGAAAATAATTTTTTTTATACCTTTGTAAAGATTAAATAAAATTGTTGTCTGAAATTAAGATATTGTTAATTTAGATTGACAAAATAGTAAGGTTTTTGAAACATTATTATAGCTCTTAATCCTGCAATCTTACAATACTTCAAAATATACAGATAAAAATTTAATTGCTTACTTACTTTTTTTTGTAATGTTCTTAAAAAAATAAATAAAATTCTACATTTACTGTATCTGTAACTTTCATTCTTTTTAATACTGTTTTTAATTATTGCAGGTAATACATTGTTTAAAAAACGAAGAATTTCAAAACATTTTTATTGATTGAGCAATCAAAAGTAATTAAAGTAATAAACTAATTTCAATTTTACCCAAATGATAAAGGCAAAATAATTATGTGATTGAAGCTATTTTTGATCTCGAATATTTTCGGGATCGCGAAATGTCACAGAAATTCCCAAAAATTCGGGATACAGAAATTTTCCTGTCCCGTTGTCGGGAATGCAGAAAGTTCGGGATCCTGCACACAACTAAAAATTTCCTGATTTATCCCGACCCGTGAAATTCTCTATCCCACACATCCCTACTTTTATATTATACCTACTATTATAGATAAAGGTATTCTTATGTCTTATGTATATGAAAATAATTTTTGTTATTTTGAAACACTATAGGTTCTTCTCAGCAAAAACTAGATGATCTTTACTCGGAGTTGAGCGACTTGCAAAGTAAAATTCGAAAGCAGCAAACTGAAATAGACCAAACAGAAAATGAAAAATTGCGAGAAAGGTTCCAGGGAATACTTGATGAAATGAAATATCAAGAGCAATCGATTCAGCAACAGGTAACTATTTTTTAATAACTTTATTGAAATTCTTCTCTGATGAAAAACCCTTTTTTTCGTATGTTTCATGATAGCTTCTAAATTGAAATTAAAAAATTAAGAATCCTTATTTATTTAGCAACGTTTTTGAATAAAAACATTTAAACTTTAGATGTTTGACACTCTAAAACTTGTCAAACTTTCATAAAATTCAAAGGTGAGAGTTTTGAAATTCAGAATTTTGAAATAACGAATTTTTTTTTAATTTTAAAGATAAAAATTTTTCATGATATTGCCTTCAGTTTGATGCAGGTTTTGAAATTTTGTTGAGTCCCTTAGTATTTTTTTTTCTTATTTGAATTTTTTTAAAGATCCTAGATCATCAGGTCCTCATCTAGTCATCGTGAAAACTGACCCAGCGTGATTTTATCTTTCACCGTCCGACTGGGTCATCGCATAACTCGAACGGAAGGCTCAATCCCTCGGTTAATTATCGCAAATTCGAAGCAAACGTCCATTAATGTAACGGGGATGGTCGTACCGAAAGGGAGCCTTCAAGTGCGATTTCGTGCTGCGGCATATCGTGACCAATTTGTCACCGAGGACAAAATATTGCGACTCGTGCAACGCAGTTCTGTCAATTTCAAGGCCGGCCATTTTTTTTTATTTGCTACACGACTTTTCGTCAAATTGCCGGAAATGGCCTTTATTTGAAGTCAACTCGTCGTTACGTAAAGTGGTTCATTTTGTTTTATTTTGTTTTATTTTATTTATTTTTTTTTTACTCGAGTTTCGTAATTAGGCTTGATATCGGTTTTTGAATGATGTTGCGAAATTCGGTTTGGTGCTCATTTGGTACTGATTGGCAAAGAAAGACTGGAAACGAAAAGGTGAACTTAGGCTTAATATTTTAGGTAAGATTTTATATGAAGTCATCTGTTTTGATACTTTAATAAGAAAAAGTAATGTAAGCAATATGCTGGGATCGGTTGTTGATGGTTGCTCGTTTTAGAATAAAGAATATTTTTGGTCACTTTTTTGTGGTTTCTTTTTTGTTTTTTATTTTCCGAATAACAAGATTTTTGTAGTTTTTGCTTAGAAAGTAGTGTAGAGTTTTTTAGGGATAAGCAATCATCCGTACTTTAACATTTTCTCCAATTAGCATGTTTGGACATTGAGGAATTTAGAATAGGGATTCTCAACTCTATTACAGTTTTCTATTTCTACTTACGAAAATAACCACTTAAAAAAGAAAATTTTTGGAAGATGTGAAATTTCATTGGATGCAACTTTATTTTGCATGGTGAAGATTAGCGATACTTTTTTTAAAACTAAAATGAAGTGAAATAGTTGCATGAAGTATCACATTTAAGTAATTTATAAATTGAAGATCAAGGTATGTTAAAAGTTAAAAGTTAAAAGTAAAAATTGTAAAAGTTTAAGAATTTAATGCATTTCAAATTGTGAATTACGAAAATTTTATATTGTTTTCTACAATTTTAATTGTCGAAATCAGAAAATATTCGAATATTTCAACAAATTAGAGATTTTTTCCACAAATTTTCAGAATCATGGACTTTTTTCATGAAATTGCTGATAATTTGCCATTTTTCGATTCTTGCCAAATATAAGAAATTCTTGAGAATTAGGTTTTTTATTGGAATTTTCGATTCGTGATTTTAATTTTTACCTACTGTTGTTCGCGGATCAAAAATCTGTATATCAAGAAAATTATCAAAACCTAAATTTTCAGGAACTTGAAATGTATCATTTTAATTTATGAAACTGAAAATTAAAATGAAACGGAAAATTCAGAATTTTCCAAATATCTTACAGAATTTCATTAAAAAAAAATTAATAAAATAATCCTTATGAATTATTTATGTATTTTTGTACGTTTTTGCAAAGTGTTTCTCTAATGAAAAACGGCATTTTTTTTATTTTAACTTATTTTCGATGAAAAACAATAATCGATTCTTAAACAACTTTTTCAAATCTAGGTAATTGAAGTAACGTTGAATACTTTTATCGAATTCTAAAATGATTCTATGTATATGATTCTATTTTTATGATGTATTTGATTATTTATTTTAAGAGTTTAATTTATTGAATTGATTTTATTTAATTTATTTTATTATTTATTTATATATATTCATATGATTCTATTTACATGACAAATTCTAGGATTCTAGAATGATTTTTACGAGCTCATCAAATTATCGATATCACAATTTTTTAAGTTATACAGTAAGTCATGTAAAAATTTTCTAAAGGTATGAAAATTTTCTGAAAATTAACTCATTTGTAGATACTTATTTTTCAAATAACCAAAATTGTAAGAAAAAAATGAATTCTGGAAATTGGAATAAATTCAATAATTTGTTGTCTAAAAGTGAGATGAATATTTATTATTTCAGAAAAATCCAAAATTTAATGAAGTTTCACCATCTTCCGATCTTCCCATATCGCCCTATATAAATTAAAGTTTTACTGGTGAAACCTTTATTGAACTTTTTGTTCTAATTATTTATACAAATTTGGAAAATTTTATCCAACAGTGACTGGAAAATTCAAAGCCATCTACATTTATTCACGCATAAAACGACTATTCAGTTGAACGCGAATGAAAAAAATCCTTATCGTTAAAAACAATACGAAATCCGTTTTCCGAGGTAAAATCGTAGAGATTGCGCGTTTTCGATATGAAAAGACCGCAAAACTGTCACTCAAAATCGCCACGCGATTAAATATTTGCTATATGAGAGTCAATATTTTGTTCAGAACGTCAAATAAAATAACAATCACGCGTTTGAAAAAGCCCGTAAACAAATTTACGCACGCGAGTGCTCAGACAGTGCATTATTTGCGTTATTTGTCGGGGCCAAAACCACGCTATTTTGTCGGTCGCGCACGTGGCTCGTGGAAAATTCATGACATTTTTTACGACGGTTTTGAAATATTATTTTCGGAAAAAATATGTATCCTAAAAAATAACCCAAACAAAAAGTGATTTTCGTTCAATATGTGTGCAGCACGGGTTTCATTAGAGACTTCAGTTTTTTTTATGAAGTGCACTTCATGGAGAGGAAATTGGAATTAAAGTTCCGAAGGAATTGAAGGTAATGAGATTTTAAATTGTTTAATATTAAGTATCAAACGCTGAAATTCTATTATTTTAGTGAATGTACTTAATAGCGAAAATTCAAATGTGCCAAAGATAAAACTTCACTCATCTACATCTATGTTTTATTTAGAAAGTAACAATTTTAGAAAAAATTGGAATACGTGAAAAGTTTTAAACTACTCACTATAGACATTTTTATTGGAAAATAATATGAAACGTGGAAAAGGAAAATATACATTTTTTCTGGGAAATAAAACCGATTCAATCTCTGCAATTTTCAAATATTCAAAAGAGCAAAATGTTATATAATCCAACTTCGAAATCGTTTGTTTTGATAGCTAAAGTTTTAAGTGAGACACTCAACGTTTTTTCAGAATTTTCATGGTTGAAAATGGGAAAAATAAAAAAATAGCACATTAAAATCAGAAAATAAATACAAAATATTTCATATGTTCAAATTCCAGTAATATATTGTACATTTCTAAAAGAGGATTTTTCAAATAACGTTCATCGTTATTAGAAATAGGAAAGAATTTCAATGCGAAAGAAAAAAATTAAAAGGAAAAAGTTGTTTTCTAATTTTAAAAAATCAATGATTTCGACCTAACTATTTAAACTATTTGCGGCAAGTTCGGAAAATGAAAAACTGATTAGTACAATTTTATTTTCGGCTAACAAATGCTTTTCTCATAAAAACAATCATTCAGAAATAGCAATTATGTATGTAATAATAATTACATGTATAATAATTATATTTTGTAATTAAAATTTTTTACTATGAAAAATCCAATGCATAATTATTTATAATTAAATTATACATGACAATTAGTGTATATTTTACATCTCTCTAAATTCTTTTGAGTGAAATTTCACTCGATTCGAATGAAAATCCTGCAAATCAAAATAGTATGAAAATTTTACTCATTTAGTAGATTCAACAAAAAACTAAATTGAAGCAAAAACATTTATGAAAAACTTTAAAGATTTATGTGAATGTTTAAAAATTTTGTATAAAATAGAATTTCAATGAGATTCATCATTGTTTTCAAAATCAAGAATTGATTATCAGATTTCATGATGATAATTTTAAAAAATTGCAAGTTTGAAATAACAATTTATAAAACCAGAGAAATTAAAAAAAATCCTTTTCCATAATTAAAATATGTTCATAACAACGTATCAAAATTTAACATACTAAACCTTAAAATTATAGATTAAAAGACCTCGACTTTAAAATTCATAAAAGTTCAAAAGAAAAAGATAGAGAATTCATAGCGATAAAAATATAGACACCAGACAACTCGAACATTTTTAATACTCTCCGTAAGAAAAAAAAACATCCTTTAACCCCCCCCCCCTCCAAAAAAAATTACAAAGGGAATAAAAAATTATAAAATATTTGTGAATACAATAATTTTACATCAATTTCAACTGAAATTGAAAATTTTTTTAAGAATAATAAAGTCTTTATAAAAATTTAACCGATTCTTGGACTTTTCCAACAGCAAACTAAATTGTATCAAAAACATTCGTGAAAAACTTCAAAGATTCATGCGAATGTTTAAAAAATTCGTATAAAATAGAATTTCAATGAAATGTATAATTGTGTTTTCAAAATCAAGAATGGATTATCAGAAGTCATGGTGATAATTTTAAAAAATTGCAAGTTTGATATAATAACTCAAAAAACCATAAATATTAAAAAAGAATCCTTTTCCCTAATTAAAATATGTTCATAACAACGTATCAAAATTTAACACACCCAACCTTAAAATTATAGATTAAAAAACCTCGATTTTAAAATTTAAAAAAATTCAAAATAAAAAGATAGAGAATTTATAGTGCACTATACAACTCGAAAATTTGCAATACTATTCGTAAGAAAAAAAAAAACATGATTTTTGGACCCCCCCCCCAAAAAAAATTTACGAAGGGGAATAAAAAGTGATGAAATATTTGTGAATACAATAACTTCACATGAATTTCAACTAAAATTTCAAAAATGAAAATTTTTTTAGAGTAACAAAGTGTTTTTAAAAATTTAACCGATTTTTGGACTTTTTCCAACAGCAAACTGAATTGTAAACAACAACATACAACAACAAAAACATTTGTGAAAAACTTCAGAGATTCATGCGAATCTTTAAAAAATTGGTATTAAATAGAATTTCAATGAGATATATCATTGTGTATTCAAAATCAAGAATTGATCATCAGAAATCATGGTGATAATTTTAGAAAATTGCAAATTTGAAATAACAATTCAAAAACCAGAGAAGTTGAAAAAAAATCCTTTTCCATAATTAAAGTATGTTCATAACAACGTATCAAAATTTAACACACCGAACCCTTAATATTATAGATTAAAAAACCTTGATTTTAAAATTCAAAATAAAAAGGTAGAGAATTATTTATAGTGCACTATACAACTCGTAAATCTGCAATACTATCCGTAAGAAAAAAAAAACATGATTTTTGGAACCCTCCCCAAAAAAAAAATTTACAAACGGGAATAAAAAGTGCTGAAATACTTGTGAATACAATAATTTCATATGAATTTCAACAAAAATTTCAAAAATGGAAATTTTTGTAAGAGTAACAAAGTGTTTTTGAAAATTTGACCGATTTTTGGACTTTTTCTAACAGCAAACTGAATCGTATCAAAAACATTTGTGAAAAACTTCAGAGATTCATGCGAATCTTTAAAAAATTGGTATTAAATAGAATTTCAATGAGACATATCATTGTGTATTCAAAATCAAGAATTGATCATCAGAAATCATGGTGATAATTTTAGAAAATTGCAAGTTTGAAATAACAATTTAAAAAACCAGAGATGTTAAAAAAAATCCTTTTTCATAATTAAAATACATAATATGTTCATAACAAACTATCAAAATTTAACATACTAAACCTTAAAATATTAGAGATTAAAAGATCTCGATTTTAAAATTTAAAAAAGTTCAAAAGAAAAAGATAGAAAATTCATAGTGCACTATACAACTTGAAAATTTGAAATACTATCCATAAGAAAAAAAAACAATTTTTTACCCCCCCCCCCCAAAAAAAAAAAACTACAAAGAGGAATAAAAAATTAGGAAATGTTTGTGAATACAATGATTTTACATGAATTTCAACTAAAATTTCAAAAATGGAAATTTTTCTAAGAGTAACAAATTCTTTAAAAACTTAACCAATTTTTGGACTTTGTCCAACAGCAAACTGATTTGTATGAAAAACATTCGTGTAAAATAAAATTTGAATGAGATTTATCATTGTGTTTTCAAAATCAATTGATTTTTAAAGAAAATCGCAAAACAATTGTTACAGCACTGTGAAATTCGCTGAATGCAATTAAAACTAATACATTTTTGGTTCCTGCTTAGTAGGTTCACCGTGGAAAAGCGCTTGAGAAACCGGGCATCACGCACGACTCAATGATGACGAGTAATGGTGCTTGATGACGGTTACGTCACGGAAGCGGTAACAAGGTTGCCGAAGAGAATGAACTAGAAATGAGCGCGGGGCGAGGGACGAAAAAAATCATCGAGCGCTTGCGCCCGATGATTTTCCTACATAAATATCGCGCGCCGTCCACGAGGAAGACAGTTTGCAGGTTGTTCTCTTATCAGTGCACCACGGCGTTATCTGCGCGAGCCGGACTTTGTTTCGCTACCCTCCGGCATCGAAAGGTGAGTTTTTTTCAAAAATTTTCACTCCACCCCCAAAATTTTTGAAACTAAAATGATCAATCATCCAAATTCCACGATTTCTCGATTAGGAACTAACTAGAATAACGTATAAACTGATTAAAACAAAGCTGTGTTGCGAAAAGAGATGTTCATAGTTTTCAAAGAAATTTGGGAAAGTTTTTTTCATTCATGTTTCTTTTCTTTTTTTCTTTTTTTTTTTTTGCAAACTATTGCTGAAAATGTTTAATGACTATTTTTTAAGTGGCTTACGTAATTTATAGTCAATAAATTTGACGGCTTAACGATTTGAATATCAGCGCGAAAGGCAAATTGCTGGGAATTAACTTGAGTGACTCTTTTTTCCGACGTCGGAAAATTTATCGAAAAATTGTGCTAGGGCCTATTTACGTTGCGATTTATCACGCAATCTGGTATATCTTGCAATCTAATCTGCTCGAATTTTTTAGCGCTTCGGTGATTTTTGCTTGGTCGATGATGTAATTTGGGGCGGATTCGGAATTTTGTTTTTATGAGGCGGCAGATTGTGAATCAGTATTGAAAGAGTTATCAGTAATTTTGAAAAATTTACGGCATTTCTAGGATAAATTCATAAGAAATCCGGGATTGTTTTCAGAATTTTAGAGAAATTGTGGAAAGTTTTAGACATTTTTACGACTTGGTTGTTACAACCATCAAATGAAATTACAATTTATTTAATACGAATTCGTTTGCTTTGAAAACTTGTGGAAGTAATTCAAAAATCATTGAAATTGTAAATGCAGTTTTAATTTTTTCAATGTCCATTGTATTCTGAAAAATATTTATGTAGTCATAAATTTTTTCGATTTATTGCAAAAATCTATAGAATGACTTTTAAAAATAATCACATTCCTAAAAGGTTTATGACATTTTTCAATCAATAGAGACCTTGAACGTAAAATAACGATTCGTTCATCCAACAGAAAAACACAATTTTGTTATAATTCCTTTCAAAACGTATTGTACACTTTTAGAAGTAACGAGGAATATCCAGGAAGTCATCAATAATTTTCACATAATTTTAACTGATTATATTTATACTTTTGAAATGATTCGATTATTTGTTCAAACGTGAACGATTTTTGGAAGTTTTCCAACAGCATATTGAATTGAAACGAAAACATTTATAAAAATCTTCAGAGATTCGAGTGAATTTTCACTAGTTTTGAATAAAATTCATTATTGTACTTTCAAAATCAAGAATTGATCATCATAAATCACGGTTATATTTTTTTTTAATTTCAAGTTATTAGTGAAAAACTTTTTTTGTCACGAAAAATGTTTCAAAATTATAGAAATGCTCGGAAAATATAGAACAAAAGAATGAAAAAAACTAATTTTTCCAAGCATCGGAGAATTTTCATCTCTGTAAAAAAATGAACTTGAAATTTCTTCGGAATTTCAAAAATATAAAAAAATTTTGAAGAAGAGCTGAACTTATAAATTCACGAAGGTGTTTAAGAATTTATTAGAATCTGAAGACGAAGTTTTTGTAAACATCTATATCAAAATTTTCAGACATTGACAAAATATTGTTCAAAATTATAACTATAAGTACATTTGTTTAAGAAAAAAAGTGAATATTGAAAATCGTTGGCTACGAGGTTTGTTCAAAAAGTATCGCGAATTTCATGTTTTTTCAAAAATTATTTATTTATTCATGAATATCTATTTTGTCCCCTTCAAAGTAATCCCC
>JAPYZL010185872.1:0-10843 GCA_030522825.1 Platygaster orseoliae
TCCCGCTGATTTCCGAGTACCCCAAAAAGGGGCTTTTGTTCCCGCATTCCATAGAAATAAAGTGGCCTTTTTTACGGATGCATGGGAAAAAAATAATTTTTTTTCGTTTTCATTTCTTTCATAAATGTTTGAAACTTCAGGCACATGCTAAGTTGATTCTAGCCTCAGATCTTTGTGAAACTTCATATGTTCTACGATAGTGCAATTTTTAACTTTTTTTGTTGATGCTTTCAGAAACCAAATTCTAAAAATAAAACGAAAATCTTCAATATTTATATAGGTTTTTTTAAAAAATTATGAAAATATATATCTTTACTATTTCATACATTTCAAAAATTTTTGAATTGTATGTTATGCATTAAATTTTGCGGTATTTTCAAAGATTTCTAGTATTTATGTGGATCCCTCTGTAGATCTTGAACATTTCAAAGATTTTGAGTATTGAAGCTAATTTTTGAGTGTAAATTATAGGGATTTCTTGTTTTTTTTTCTCTTTATTTCTCTCCAGTATTTTATTAATTCTTATAATATTTTATTGATGACGAATATAATGCCAAATATGTTATTATATGCCCAATAATATTAATAATATTAGCAAATATTTAGTAATATCATTATATTTTGTAATCTACTGATTTCTTACATCTTGTGATTTTGAGAAATGCCATGATTCGTGAATCTTGTAATTTATTAACATTGTGTCATTTTTCTTAATTTTAATCCTTTGAAATTTAAGATTTTGTGACATTTCGTGTTTTAGCAACATTTTATGATCTTGTGTCATTTTAGAAATTTATGTAAATTTGTCACTCGTAGAGATTTTTCAATTTCGAAATTTCTAGAAATTTTTGATTCTGTAACATTTTGAAATTTTGAGGATTTTATGACATTTTATACAACTTTTAAAAGAGACTTACATCCATGGTAAAATAGAATGAGTTTCACTTTGTGAAACTTCTTATGCCCTACCGTAGTAAAATGTCTAAGAAGAATCGAGCATATGAGCTAAGCTAGTTCTTGTCCCGGGTCTTTGTAAAGCTTCTAATGTCCTACGATAGTACAATTTTTTTAAAAAAAATCAACTTTCCTACTCTGAAACGTCCGAATTTCGAACTTAATTCTAGACGAAAAGAAGTTGCATAAAATATCCGACAAGGTCGTGATGGCGGCGGTTGGCGATCCTGGGGACGCGATCCAGTTCTGCGAATATATCGGAAAAAACATGCAACTATACAAAATGCGAAACGGGTACGATCTTTCGCCAAAAGCAGCAGCACACTTCACGAGGAGGAACTTGGCTGATTCCTTGAGGTCCAGCTCGCCCTACAATGTCAATCTTTTAATGGCTGGTTATGATAGTCACGCCAAGGAGGCCGAGCTCTTTTTCATTGACTATTTGGCGTCTTGCGTCAAAGTACCTTATGCCTGCCACGGATATGGAGGCTTCTTTGCCCTCACTGTGATGGACAGGTATCATCGACAAGGTAATCTTGAAAATTGTTGGCAAATTGTTTCACTATATGTTAATTTATATATATAAATGTGAAAGCCTGTATGTTGTCTGCCTATAACTTCAAAACTACTGCGTGAAACGTTCTGAAATTTTGCAGTTATTAATCACGTTCGTTGGAAGGTTATAGGCATGTTCGCATCAACGGACTGAATGGCCTACTCCCCCAACTACACCCCCGCTGCACGCACACACACACACAATGTCACAATATAACAGAATATCACAAAATCGCAATATGTCACAGTATATCCCAAAATCACAACATGCCACAAAATATCACAAAGCACATCATGTCATAGAATCACAACATGTCACAAAATATTATAATTCCACAGAATATCTTACAATCACAACATTTTACAAAATATCACAAAATGTTACTCAATGTTACTTAAAAATCTGAAAATTTTACAAAATCTCGAAATTTCACAAAATATTACAAAACATCACAAAAATTTAATTTTATTCGTTAATGGAAAATCTATTTAAAATCGAAAAATCTATTTCAATTTTCATATTCGTAGAACTACAGTGTTTTGCTAAATGAACATGTTAAATAAACTTTTGATAAATAAACAAATAAACACTTCTATAGTTAAAAATCCGATAAACTTGGCAGAAACACCAAAATTAAAAAGATATTGATGAATATAATGATTATTAATTATCTGACTTTCATAAAATTTTCTAATTTTAGCTATATATTTTCAAACGCGCCGGTTTAGCTAGTTACTAATAATTGTTGCTTAATGCCTTTTTTTACTATCAACTAGACATTTAATTTACAGACATGACGCAGGAAGAAGCATACGACTTGATGAAAAAATGTGTCCGCGAAGTCCACAAGAGACTGATAGTGAATTTGCCAAACTTCATGGTCCAGATTATCTCCGACGAAGGAATCAAGGAAATGCCCGCGATCACCGCGAAAAATTTGGCGGTTGAAGATGCGGCGATGGCGTGAACTTTGAAATAAAAAACATTTTGAAATAAAAAAAAATATAATAACGTATACAGCGTTTTTTACTTTAATTTTATTGAGGAAAATATTTACAAAGGAATGAAAAAAAAAAAAATCAAAAAATTGCCATTTCTTCCAAGTTGTGGTCACTTTGTACAGAATTCGAAACGCCAAAACGTCGTTACGAATAAAAAAGTGTATATGAAAATGCCGTTTGACGCTCATTTCCTAATCTATATCTTGACAAGAAATGCAAAATTCCTAAGTAACAAATTTTCTTTCGCACAACAAATCACATTTTTAGTTAAGTTTTCTTCACTGCTTTTACGGCTTGAATGAATTCGCGAGTAAGAAACACAAATTTTAACAAAAAATCAAACTGGAAAAAAGAAAATGCGTGTTAGGCAAAAATTGCCTAATTCTATTTCGCGTAACGCAAGTATTTGTTGATTTTGAATCGTCGAGCCTTGATAATATAAAGTGATGGGGGAGGGGGGATTTGGACAGAATCATAAAACACGCCAAAAAAAAAGGAGGACAAAGTCTTTCGAACGTCAAGTACGTTTTGTACACTGGAAAGTGTGCAACACTTGTGCGTTGTTTTTTTTCTTTTTTCGTCGGGTGTTTTTTTTTCGGAAAATTGGATGAATTATTTATCTTTTTTTGCGGTCGACTCCGTTTCTTTTTCCTCAACCTCTGGAACTTTCGGATGATCCTCATACCTGCGGAGATGATAAAAAATACATTTAAGATGAGTTTTCCCACTCGAGCATTTGTACACTCGCTTCACTCGTGTGCAATTTAGCACTCGTTGGAAACACCCTTTTTTCCCTTGTAGCATAAATATATAAATTTGCTATGTTACTAAATAATACATTCGCATCAACAAATAGAATTCACTAAATTTTTGTAGAGATTCAATTAAAAATAAAATAATTTTTCATCATTTACATGTTCTATATTTATACTTTCTTGCAAAATGAACAAATAATTCGAAAATATAAAATTTTTGCTTGAATGACTAAAAAATCACAAGAAAAATTATCTTTCATAAGTAATGTCTAATTGAGACATTTAATTCCAAAAATCAATTCAATTGATAATGATATTATTAAAAATTTCAATTTCTCATGAACTGTCATTACGTCGATGACATTAACATAAAAAAAATGGAACTCCTTTTTTGTTTCATAAAAATCGGATCATTATTACAAATTAAGAATTAAATAGTTTTTTTAACTTGTCAACAAGACTCGACTTTGCAAAAACCTTTTGCAGTTATCTTTCAAGGATTATGTACAATAGATTTATGATAATATGCACTGCTCCCATTGACCAAAGTAACATTTTGTCACAGTGTTATTAGTTTTAATAACATATTATTACATACAAGCTGACATTGCACGCAACATCTCTAGTTAAAAAGTTATTTTTGTAAATTAACACTTTTTTATAGTTTACTAATAAATGAAATATATTTTTCCGCTCACTTTTTCAGATTCAAAGTGTATATATATTTAACAAATTTCATACATTGATACATTCAAGTGTCTTAGAAATTAAAATAAGACGCTTCGATGAGTGTTTTGGATATTAGAAAATATATAAGAACTCCGAATGAGATACTACGAAGTGTCTTAGAATTTCAAATAAGGCATCTTGAGAAGTACTTTAGACGTTTCTGAATATCTTGGAAGTTTGACTCTAAAATGTCTTTATTATAAAAAAAAAAAACCTCTTTAGAAATATCTTAGACATTTCTGAACAACTTAAATTTTGAAAAAGAAACTCATATAAGTGTCTAAGAGATTTAAAAGTGTCTAAGAATGCCTAGAAAGATGCTTTAAAAAGTCTTCAAATTCAAAATGAGGAACTTTTTAAAGTGTTTCAGAGACTTTGAAAAGTTTCTTTGAATTTTTGATAAGGCACTTCAAGAAGTGTCTTAGACGTTTTATAGTAACTTGAAATTTGAATAAAACACTTTTAAAGTGTCTTGTTAATTTAAAAGAGTCTTAGAATTCCAAATAAGATACATTGAAGTGTCTTAGAATATCAAATAAGACACTTTAAGGAGTGTCTAAGATATTCGAGAGAGTCTAAAAATTTCGTATAAGACACTCCGACGTGTCTTAAAATTTCAAATAAGACTTCTTGAGAAGTGTCTTGGACATTTGAGAGTAAGAATTTCGAAAGAGATGCTTAAAAAGGTTTCCAAATTTCAAATGAGGCACTTTCTAAAGTGTCAAAGAGACTTCGAAAAGTGTCTTCATAGCTCTAATAAGACACTCCAAGAAGTGTTTTAGATATTAAAAAGTGTCTTGAAATTCCGAATATGACACATTCAAGTGTCTTAGAAATTAATAAAAGACACTTCGATGAGTGTTTTGGATATTAGAGAATGTATAAGAACGACGAATGAGACACTCCAAAGTGTCCTAAAATTTCAAATAAGACATCTTGAGAAGTGCTTTAGAAGTTTCCGAATATCTTGGAAGTTTGAAAAAGAATTTTGATAAGAGACTAAGACATTTAAGAGTGTCTTGAAGTTCTGAAGAAGATACTACAAAAAGTTCTTAAATTTCGAATAAGGCACTTTCTAAAGTGTCTTAAACATTTGAAAGTGTCTGGAAATACAAATAAATCACCTTTAGAAGTTTCTTGGAAATTCGAAAGTTCCTTATAACTCCGAATAAGACAAATTGAAGTGTCTTTCAAATTTGAATAAAAGACTTTGAGAAGTGTTTTGGATATTCGAGAGTGTCAAAGAATTTTGAAAAAGACACTTCAAAGTGTCTTAGAATTCCAAATAAGACATCCTGAAAAGTGTTTTGCACAATGTTTCTAAATATGTTGCACCTTTGAAGAAGACACTTTGTGACAAAGTGTCTGAGACGTTTGAAAGTGTCTTGGAATTTCGATGAAAATACTTCAAGAGGTTTTCAAATTTCGAAAAAGGCTTTTTCTGAAGTGTCTTACAAATTTAAAATTATATTAGAATTCCAATAAAATACCCCAAGTACTGTCTTAAAAATTTGAAAGTATCCCAATACTCTGAATGAGCTACATTGAATTGTCTCAGAATTTTTAATAAGACACTTCAGCAAGTGTCTTGAATATTAGAGAATGTCTAAGAGTTCCGAATAAGACACCTGGAAGTGTCTTAGAATTTTAAATATGACATCTTGAGAAGTGTCTTAGACATTTCTGAATATCTTAAAACTTTAAAAAAGCCGAAATTTAGTAGATTGGGAGGGGGAGGAAGCTATGAAGGTAGGGAGCCTATTTTCTGGAGTGGAACGCATCTAAAGCAGGTGTAGTTACGCCTTTGGTTATTATTATTATTATTGCGATATCTTCAGTGGGCCACTCAACTGTGGTTCAGAGCACCTAGCCATTAGGCCCGTGTACTCTATCCCCACTGCCTCTTCAGGGTTGCTTCTGTATCGTGATACCTTGTAAAAGCCCAGTGTCTGATTTACAATCAACCCCCCAATATAATATCAAATAAAATAAAAAATATATAAAATACTCACGCAAACAAAGCCTTGAGATCTCCTTTAATAAGTGCCAGACCAAGCGGAGTGCCCAAGCAGGCAGGAACTAAATACAGAAGCGCGGGTTGCGCGTGGTTGAACAGATGCATGATCAGCATTGTCGCGACGAGGCCCAAGAAGTAGGCGAAGAACGTCGTGTAAAAGTAGGTGTTTGACTGGCGCCTTAGGCTGCGATCGAACCTGAGAAGCAGAGCGATGAAAATACCCGGGACGACGATGTCACCGAGGCCCAGCATCGCAAAGTTCTTCGCTCCGAAGCCGTTTTCCAGGAGGTCCTGGGGAAATACGAGCTTTATCGGAGCCTCGAAAGATTTCGCGACTGTCACCATAACGTTGGTACCGAACACCCAGAATATGTCGTAGATGAACAAGCCGCAAAGCAAAATGCTCCCAGTCACGATGTTGTTCAGGTGCAGGAGTTCAACGCCGTTTATCGCGAAGGCTATGCCAAACAGGTTGTTTGCTATCCAATGCTGTGAAAAGTTTTAACATGTATCATGTAATTTTTTCGTCATGTTTCCTACTGTATATCGAAAAATCCTAACTTGGAAAATTCTTATATTTGAAATTTTAATTTTCGATATGATTTTATTGAATAAATAATTTTGCCAATCAGATTCTGAAATTCACAAATTTTGCATACATGAAATCGAAACATGTATTACAATTGACTAAATAAAATATCAATGATCTCGTAAAAGCATTTACTGTAAATGACTGAAATTTTAAAGAACATTTTCCATGAAAAGTTGGTGTAATAGTTTGTAATTATCGGAGGCTTACTTTTTTAACGAGGTACCAGGCTCCGACAAAGGAACAGCAAATCAAACACACGATATCGTGTAAATTTAATTTGTAATTAATGGCGTCTGAGTCATCTTTTCGGAAAATTATCTGGTATCGTGTCTTGGGTATAGCAGCAGGGACGAGCGATGACACAATCGGACTTAAACAAAAAATATTTTCATATACTTCCTATTCACTTCTAACACTGACAAAAATTATTTCATTGAAAAATCTTTTATAAGAAATTTTTTATTTTGGTTTAACATTTGGAATCAACTTTACCCATTACGTATTTAAAACTCCAATTCAAACTGAAATAAACCTGACAAACCATGACGAAGTGGTCATTAAGATCGTCATCAAAAAGTTAGGGTGAAGATTTTTTTTTCAACAATCGTGTTCACAATGCTACAAAATAGAGTCCTCTTATCATAACAATTTGAAGAACGACATATAACACACTTAATCTCCCTATATTATTAGAAACTTGCCGCCACCCCCATCATAAAAGTCTCACAAAGTGAAACTTCCAATGTCCTATCATAGTAGGATCCACAATCAACATACACAAGAAGTGTCACAAAATGAAGCTTGTAATGTCCTGCCATAGTAGGATCTACAATCAACGATCTTTGTCTCAAAAAGTGAAACTTCTAATGTCTTACCATAGTATTATCCACCATCAACATACATTAGAAGTCTCACAAAGTGAAACTTTCAATGTTCTACCATACTACGGTCCACAATCAACACACATTAGAACTCTTAAAAAGTAAAACTTCCAACATCCTAGCATAGTATTATACACCATCAACATACGTATGAAGTCTCACAAAGAGAAACTTCCAATGTCCTAACATAGTAGCATGAACCATCAACGTACACAAGAAGTTTCACAAAGTGAAACCTTTAATGACCTACTATAGTAGGATACACCATCAACATACATAAAAAGTTTCACAAAGTGGAACTTCTAACGTCCAACCATAGTATTATCCACAATCAACATACATGAGAAGTCTTACAAAGTGAAACTTCCAACGTCCTGCCATAGCAGGATCCACCATCAAAATACACAAGAAATCTCACAAAGTGAAACTTCTAATGTCCTACCAAAGTAGGATGCACAATCAACATGCATTAGAAGTCTCAAAAAGTGAAACTTCTAACGTCTTACTGTAGTATTATCCACCATCACCATACATAAGAAGTCTCACAAAGTGAAACTTCTAATGTTCTACCACAGTACGGTCCACAATCAACATACACAAGAAGTCTCACACATAGAAACTTCTGATGTCCTCCCATAGTAGGATCTACAATCAACATATATTAGAAGTTTCACAAAGTGAAACTTCTAATGTCCTACCACAGTAGGATCCACCATAAACATACACAAGACGTTTCACAATGTGAAACCACTAATGACCTACTATAGTAAGATTCACAATCAACATACATAAGAAATCTCACAAAGTGAAACTTCTAATGTCATGCCATAGTATGATCCACAATCAACGATCACAAGAAGTCTCACAAAGTGAAACTTCTAATGTCTCCCTATAGTAGGATCCGCAATCGACACATATTAGAAGTTTCAAAAAGTGAAACTTCTAATGTCCTGCCATAGTAGGATCCACTATCAACACACATAAGAAATCACAAAAAGTGAAACCTCTAATGACATACTATAGTACGATTCACAATCAACACAAACTAAAGTCTCAAAAAGTGAAACTTCTAATGTCCTACCATAGTATTGTCCACCATCAACATACATTACAAGTCTTACAAAGTGAAACTTCCAATGTCTTACCATAATAGGATCCACTATCAACATACACAAGAAGTTTCACAAAGTTAAACCTCGAATAACCTACTATAGTATGATTCACAATCAACATGCATAAGAAGTCTCACAAAGTGAAACTTCTAATGTCATGTCATAGTATGATCTACAATCAACGAGCACAAGAAGTCTCACCAAGTCAAACTTCTAATGTCTTCCCATAGTAGGATCTGCAATCAACACAAATTGAAGTCTCAAAAAGTGAAACTTCTAATGTCCTTCCACAGTAGGATCCACAATCAACACACATTAGAAGTCTCAAAAAGTGAAATTACTAATGTCCTACTATACTATCATCTACCATCAACATACATTACAAGTCTCACAAAGTGAAACCTCCAACGTCTCACTATAGCAGGATCCACCATCAGCGTACGTAAGAAGTCTCACAAAGTAAAACTTCTAATGTCCTACCATAGTATTATCCACCATCAACATACATTACAATACTCACAAAGTGAAACTTCCAACGTCCCGCCATAGCAGGATCCACCATTAACGTACTCAAGAAGTCTCACAAAGTTAAACTTCTAATGTCCTACCATAGCAGGACCCACCATCAACGTACACAACAAGTTTCACAAAGTAAAATTTTTAATGCCTTACTATAGTATGATACACAATCAACCTACACAACTATCACATAGTAAAACTTCTAATGTCCTACCATATTAGGATCCACCATTAAAATATATAAGTAGATTAAAATTGTTCCTTAAATTACTCCCTCCTAATCGATTAGAATTGAAAAAGGTGCCACAATCATGCTCATTAGAAATTTTAGTATAAAATATTTTCCTTAAACTGAAGTTCAATCGCTTTAAATTATAACCTCGATGTCGCCAAATTTATGTGTATCAGTGATTTTCATCTATCCAAGAATCTATCTAAGAAAAGATTAAAATCTCACTATCTTTTAAAAAATATTTTTTCAACAAAAACTATACCTTAAACTAAAACTGAATGGAGGTTGGCGCTCAAAACCCCCCTAGTTTAATATAAAAATGTTTACTTTATTGTTTTTTTATAGGTACCATGACGATGTTTGACAGATCCAGCCTTCTCCGACTCCCTATTCCGCTGTGTAAATGATTTAATTTCACGAAGTGAACTAAACTGGTAGATGGCGCGTCAAGCTTGGAGGCTTTCCGATAGGGGGATAGGGGCAATCGTGGTAGTAGGGGAAATCGTGGTGTGAAGTGCGGGCGACGGGAAGGGCGGGAAGCACGTTCGCATCGTTCCCATGCTTCGCGAGTCACGTGTTTACCGGGTTTACGGGGTTTACTACGATTTGAAGATTTCTATTCATGCAATCTTTGCGATTTCGTTAACCGCGGTAACTCTTGTACGTTACGCGTTTAAAAGTTTCGATTGAAGACTTGACACAAAAGTTTAAAAAATTATATTGAAAAGTTCTTCTGTCATGATAAACATTTAATAAGTGAAAAATGGTTTTAAAGTGTATAGTAAAAGGATGTACGTTAAGCGAGTCTACTGCAATACAAAAATACAAAAGAAGTTGGCGATACTGAAAAAATACATTATTTTCGTGTTCCGAAAGATGAAAAATTGTTGGCCGTGTGGCAAAAAAATATCAAACGGACTGATATTGTTTTATATTACAATATACACCGGGTGTGATCGAAGCATTTCGTTAATGACGATGTGCAAAAACAAAATGAAATTAAAGATAATTCCGGCAATGTTATACAAATCATAAGTATTGGTTAATAATAAAATTGTAATGTATAATTGTAATTGCAATTTAATGAGTGATTTTTAGAAATTGTTTACGAAATTTCTTATCGTATTATGATTGATTGATTGATTCCATTTCTTTAAAAATTGATTACAATTAATTTTTTATGGTTATATGGATTCTTAAAAATTTATTATCAAACAACTTGCAATAATCCATTTTTGAACAGTATGAAAATTACATAATAATTAAAAAAGTTTCCGATACAAATGATATTTTCGAATAAATTTACATAAAAAAAAGGTTCCATACTTTCAGACTTAAAGAGAAGCTAGCAATAAATTGATATATTTTTTCATGAAATCGGCAATGGAAACAGTCAAAAAAAAATATACGAAAAACGTTTTTTTCAAACATTTTATAAAAAATGCAAAATTTTTCTCGGGGCAATTAGTCGAAAAGCTATTACATATATTTGAGC
>JAPYZL010185882.1:0-12040 GCA_030522825.1 Platygaster orseoliae
GTTGTAGTTTCCCCAAAAAAGTATATTTTCCTCCCACGTTCCACGCAAAAAAAGTGGCCATTTTTTTTGTACATGCACGGGAAAAAATATTGTATGTTAAACGGGAGAAAGAGAATGATTTTAACGAGTGCGAAGTTGGGCACGAGCGGCAGCGAGTGCATAAATATCTATTTAAAAAAACAATATATAAAAAATCGTATCGGTCAATACCTGGAGGATACAAAGACGAATATAGATTGGGCACATGTCATTATTTTAGATCATCACGAAGGCAGAAATCATGCACACTGGATTTTTCGGAGTTTCAGGCAACGGACAATTAGGCCATGTTAAAAATCATTAACTGAAAAAATATATATACAAAAAGAGCCTAAATTAATCTTACTTTCGAAAGAAAAGTTCGTTGAAAAATCTTTTTCTGCATACAAACATCGAAAATGGTGGTTTTCGTAGTGCCACGCCCCTTACGAAAACGGCCAATTGCAGCACTTTTTGTGTAATGTTGATGAATATCAGTTGGAGGTTACGAAAATGTAAACAAAAGACGAAAACCATACTTTTCGGCACTACTATGTAAGTCAGCCTCATCCTTTTCGTATCGAGTTGTCATGGAAACGTGACTTATTTACATTTTCGGTGACAGTCTACGAAGTAGACAGGTGACAGTCGATAGTTCACTTAAACCGCCAAATTTCAATGTTTTTTTTTTTGCAGAAAAATGGTATACGCCATTCGAGACAAAAATTTATGGATAAAACTAGCGTAAACTTGACAACTCAGTCCCGATCTCTCGCGCGTTGCCTCGCGCGTGACAACACTAGGCGACGATCACTCGTGACTTCGTAGCCAACTTCACGCTCGTTTTTCACTTTTTGTCTCTCATAGCGTAATATACCATTTTTGTAACAGAGAAAAAAATTTTTTCAAATGATTTGAGAATCGGGTATCACACAGGTGATCCCTCTTACATATGATAAATACACGCAGCGATTAGGTTTTATTACTAGGGCTCGGATAGTTATGCACGAAAAAGGCTGAAATATGCATGCAAATATGCACGAAAAAACTCAAAATATGTTCAAGAATATGCATTCAAAAATGCAAAAAATATGAAAGAATTATGTAGAAGACGGTAAAAATATGTTGGGGAAATTAGTTCTCCATTTTTTATAATCGGCATATGTTCTTATTTTAGCATCTACATTAGGGTGGTTCTTAAAATGGCTTTGGTCGAGTTTTCACCGCGACGCCCCCTAAAGTGGCTCCAAATAATGAAAAAAAATCTCTAAATTTTTTCAGATTTTTAATCGATCGTTAACCCGCGCCACCGGAGCACTCCTTTTTCCCATTTAAATAACATGGGATTTTGTCTCCATCACAGTCTATAATTTTTTTTTAACACAAAAGACGGCCTAAAAATAAGCTTGAAACGTTAAATTGGTCCTTAGTGTTGCTGTAAGCTGTAAAAAAAAATATTACAGTCTAATACCAACGTACATCATGTACGCTGCAACGAGCAAGTACGGGTAAATACCGTAATAGTGATTTTTCTGGGTAATTACTAGTTTTTCGCCAAAGATTTGGCAATGTTTCACATCTTATGTTAATTAAATTTATTTTCAAGTCTTTTTGGATGATACCAAGTACAACGGATCAGTTAATGATGATTTACGAATTTTCATAACAAATTGTTTTGACTATTTACAACAATTTAGCAAATTTCACCAAAATAAAAAAATTCATGTATTCATATGTTTTATTGAAAATTTAAAAAATAAGTTATTATTTTTTTATGCATGTAGATAACTTGTATCATTTTGTAAAAAAACTTTAAAGAAAACTTAAGGGGGTCTTCTTATCCAGAACCAAGAAAAAAGGTATTTTTCCTAATTGTTTTTTAAGCAGAAAATAAAAACGCAGGACAACGATTTTTCGTACATTTTTAGTTACACATACCTTTAAAAACAATTTTTTTGTTTGATAACAACGAAAAATTTCGGAGTAATCGAACATTTCGCGCAGCGTCTCGCCACGGACAAGTGAATTTTGCGTGCACGATATTATCCAAAGTTTTTATTTGAAACACACATATAATATATTTTTTTCATCAAAAGAGTCATGCGCTTATAGTGAACCTAAAAAATTAAAAAAAATTTTTTGATTGATTTTTTGAGTCACTTTAAAAAAAAAATCGAATTTTTCGCCCTTATTTTTTGTTTAAAATGCGTTGTATATGATGAAAATAAGTGTTGTATCATGTAAATTAGAGGTTCACTATATACGCATTTCAATTATCTAAAAATAAACAAAAATTTACATAAATAGCTTGAATGGTTCTTTTTTAATAGTGCATGCAATTTTGAAAAAAGTAGTTTCAAGAAAACTTCGATTACTCCGAAACTTTCCGTTGTTTTTAAATAAATAAATTGTTTTTCAAAGTTTATATGTGTGACTAAAAATATACAAAAAATCGTTATTCTGCGTTTTTATTTTCTGCTTCAAAAAAAATTTAGAAAAAAGTACATTTATTCACAATTTGCTAGTAATCGGATATTTGGACGTGAATTACTAGCGAACTGTGAATAAAATATCGTACTGTGAGTTTTGAAAATTGCCTATTTTTCCAAAACTCGCAGTATTATACTATTTTTTTTGGTTTTGGATAAGGAGACCCCCTTAAAAAAAAAATTGAAATCTTGAAATTGACTAGAAAATAAGAATCGAAAATGCCACAATAAATCGGCCATTTATATCGTTATCTGATAAATTCATTATTAATAATATGAAGTTGTATTTTCACAAAATGATGCAATATATCTACATGAATATAAAAATAATAACTTTTTTTTTTAATTTTTAGTAAAACGTTTGAATACATGAAATTTTTTTATTTTGGTGAATTTCGCTAATTTGTTGTAAATTATAGTAACAATTTATTATAATAATTTGTTAATCATCATTAACTGATCCGTTGTACTTGGGATCATCCAAAAAGACTTGAAAATAAATTTAATTAACATAAGATGTGAAACATTGCCAAATCTTTGGCGAAAAAATAGTAATTACCCAGAAAAATCACTATTACGGTATTTACCCGTACTTGCTCGTTGCAGCGTACATGATGTACGTTGGTATTGGACTGTAATATTTTTTTTACAGCTCACAGCAATACTAAGGATCAATTTAACGTCTCAAGCTTATTTTTAGGCCGTCTTTTGTGTTAAAAAAAAATTATAGACTGTGATGGAGACAAAATCCCATGTTATTTAAACGGGAAAAAAGAGTGCTCTGGTGACACGGGTTAACGTTCGATTAAAAATCTGAAAAAAATTCAGATATTTTTTTTTAATTATTCGGAGGCACTCTAGGGGGCATCACGGTGATAATTCGATCAAAGCGATTTTAAGGACCACCCTAATCTACATGCATGTCTCGTGTCATATAATTACATTTGCAGTACAATATAAAAATTCACAACAAGTCCCTGTCGCAAGTTTTGCACAAATCCACATTTTCCCGCAAATTCGGTCCTGCTTTTGGTTGATGATTCGGTATTAAAGATTGGCTTATTGCATTATTGGAAATTTTCTTCCTTTTATCTACGGCCACTTTATGTTTGAATGATGCAATGTGTTGTTTTACTCGAAATATTTTTTGTCCTTGAATCGCATATACACAATACATACAAAATAAAACTGATCCATCAGAGCGAAGTACTTTGGGAAATTCTCCTTTCATACACAGTATAAATTCACCGCGTGTTTCTTTTCGATCCTTCGGCATTTCGACTAATTCTGAATCAACCGATTACTTTAAAAACTGCGAGGCGAATGAGAATTTGAAAACGTAATAGAGTGTTTACTATTACATTTTTACTAACACAAAATACGTGCAGTAGTCGCAGTGTTGATCATTTTATCGAAAAATGTGGCGTGGACTGAGAAAACCTACCTAACAGCACATTCCATTAGGCGCATCATTTGGTCTAAGAGGATTAGAAAGTGAGCCTAAAAGAATGTGCTGTTTGCTAGGTTTTGTCAGTCCACGCCACAAATAAACAACTCGAAAGTCGAATGAGTTTCAATTCCACGAGATAATCAGTATAAATAGTACTGATTTAAATTCATAAATATTTGTTATCGAATTCATTCTGATTTTTGTCATAATATTAGAAAATATGTTCGAACATGCACTATAAATCAATATATGCTTCAAATAGTAAAATATGCACAATATGCATGCAACATGCATTTGCATGACTATCCTAGCCCTATTTATTACAACCAAAGAGTATGTAAAAGAACAATGAATTACACTCTCAAGAACGACAGACAAATTTAAAATCATGTAAGAAAAGTTTGGGTATGACCAATTTGATCTTACCTGTTAAAAAAAAAATCAAGTTTTTATATTTATTATGTGTGTTTATTCATACTTCTGGAATCTTTCGATTCCTCAAAACGAGCTTGTTTACGTCCCAGTAAAAGTAGAACATTGTTTATGCTCAATAAAAATCTTACATAAAAATATCAGAAAACTCATATAAAAAAAAATTAATTAATAATCAAATTTAAGAAATTATACTGTCCGACCAATTTCGTATTGAATTTTTTGTTTGGAAAGTAGTAGCGAAAATGGAATTTACCCTGATCTACATAAAATAATAAATACTTCTTCTTTGGGGTTTCAGTAGATAACCTTAAAAGAGCTACTGATTCAAGCTTTCATGTGCTGAAAAACGAACCTATTGTATTAGTGTGTTAAAAACAAAGAAATAATTATAAAAATGTTAAATAATTAGTTTATACGAATACATAGACTAAAATTCTGAGACACGGGTATTTTCAACTTTGATGTAGATCTTATTTCTGGTACTATTGTCCATATCGCAGATGTAATATGAAATATGTAGCACAAAACTAATCAGAAAAATCACGAGGAAAAAAGTAAAATGTTTAAAATTATTTCAAAAAATTAAAAAATCCGATGTTTCAAAGCATATGATATAAAACTTGATAAAATTGGTCAACGAGTTGATATTTTCTTATCAATATTTTTCAATAGTTTGATGTATTCGATCTTAAAAACGGCTCACATTACAATTTATAAAATTTTGACTAATGGTGTTCAATCTTCCAAAATTCAAGATAAAAGTGATTTAGATGAAAATCAAAAGTATAAGAAGGCTGGAGAAACGGATATTATACATAAAATAATATGTATCTATACCTTAAAAAACTAAGCAAACAAATCTTTCGTCATTTCTACCGCAAAATTGAAAATTTATTAAATTTAGAATCCAGATATCCCCAAAAAGTTTTTTTTGTATTAGAAAATACGGACATGCTAATAAATTGGTCCCCAGTTCGTATCAATTTCAAGATGAATGTTGATTTCATGATTGTTTTTGATTCACGTGTTTACATATAAAAAACACACATATTTTACTCATAAAATTATTCACTATTTGTCTGTTAATTATAAAACAGTACAATTCAAAATAAAAATATTGAATCATTATATTTATATCACTTTTGTCTAGTATTACCAAATAACTGAAATAACATCCTCAAAAAAAATTTTTTTTCAATTCCTTCGAAGAAAAAATCGATAAAAATATTCAAAATATTTTCAATTTTTTTCAGAAACCCTTCATTTCTTGTACATCTTGAAGAAATAAACAATATTCTAACCTCTTCGCTTGAAAAAAAGTATTGAGAAGGTGAAACCATTTTCTTTTTTTTATTCTGTAACTCTCGAATAATTTACATCTCTTTCCCTTTACTCAAAACTTATAACCACCCTCAAACACGCACCGAAAAATCAATGAAAACCCTTATCTTCTGTATACGTATACTAGAAAAAAATCAATTCCGTTCCGTGACACTCAATTTCACGAGTATCATTTTTTACAGCTCGCAGCTTTAAGTATCGCCCACGCATTCGAAGCAGCGAGACAGGTTCCGGGTATTTGCCTGTAAATAATAGTCAGGGAAAGTTGAATGTTTCCGATTTACATACAAAGCACTCGGCCGAGCAGTATCTCGACTGAGACTCAAGATATCTGCATGGAACTTTGGGGGCGTTTCGGAACTAAATAGAAAGAGGCTCCGGAAAAATGGGAAAATCTTCCGCGCTGATCAGGCTCCGCGTGAAACGTCTCATTGTAAGCGCGAAATCGAGCGGGCATTTTTATCGTTTTGGCTCTATCATTGTTTTTACTCGCTTTATTCACGTAAAAACCGAATATTTGCTATATTCGATCCATTGTAATCCGTTTATCGAGGGACGGACTTCCCTCTTTTTATCCGACTTTCATCGACGCCGAACGCGAACGCGAAGCGTTATTTGAACAATGAACCAAAAGTTAAAGGTCACTTATTTTGAACATGAATTTTAAGTATTTGAGTATTAAGTATTAAGTATATTTAAGTATTTCATGAATTTTAAGTATTTTCGCATTTTTTGTTCATAACTATTAATTCACGGACACATAATGTTTGTTTCGAGTAAGGGACGTTGAAATAACCTTTTTTTAAGATAGTGCAAACTAGGGTTAATATTTTCAATAGATCAATTCATATTTGTTTAAGCGTCATCACAACTTCGAAATCGACTACCGAGCTCTGGTTTTGTTTTTTCAAATTTTTTCGTTTCTATAAAAAAACACATTGCATAAAATGTACTATTCCTATCTTATCATTTTTATATTTTTCTTTTTACCTCCATATTACTTATCATCTATAAATAACCTTATATTTCAAACTTCGTTTGCATTTCTATGTATGCACTACAGTTTTGAATATACCATTATTTCGTATCCATGTATTAAGAGTATAAAATTAAATTAATTCACGGTTTATGAAAATGCTATGATTTACACGGAAATTCATCATCTATCTTCCCAAATTTTTTTGGATATTTCTGTAGCTCAGGAAAAAACTTTGTGAGCAGGACAAAGACTAGTATCTTGAGCCCAAATACATAAGCTTTTATCATACAATTAGATAACTTTTTCTCGCTTTTTCGAACATTCAAAAAATCACTCATGTATCCAGCGCAGTTATTCAAATAAATTCCTGACTGGTGTTACTAAGTTTTTAATTGTAACAAAATATAATCATATTTCTTTATTAAGTGGAAGATGTAGGTTATAATGATATCTCATCTAATTCCTGGGTGGAATTCCAACCTTTTTCTCATTTTAGACGTTCATGATAACTGTCTAACAGCGAGTAAAAATTGATCAAAATTATAACAAAAAATTGTTCAATATGAGATTCAAGGTTTTGTTTTAAAAAGCATAGTGTTAGTTATGACAGTAAAGAATTCATTTTTCAAACAGAAAAACTCTTTTTCATACCAAATGTTAGATTAAGAAGAAATGTTTATTATTTACTTTGCACTATTTGAGTTATTTCTCTCTTACGGTTTGCTAGTTAAGGTGACACAGATGCAAACGCCGCCGGAATGCAAAGCGTGTTATGGTATTCGCACCCTTTTATAAGGCAGAGAATGGTTTTACCGTCAAAAATTAACTGGAAACAAAATTCCGAAAATACTACTGCCGTAAATTTTTACTATGATATTGTTAGATGAATGTCTTTTGGTATGCTATCATTGAAAAAAGGTTTTTCAAAAGACAAATTTAACACGATTACACTCACTATTCTACACGAACTCGCGATTTACACACAAATCACGGTAGCTACACTCTTACTTTTTTCCATCAGAGAATATTAAATTGGTCACGTCTTGTGCAAGCAATAAAAAGATGTCAGTCGGGCAGCCTGTACATATGAGCATCAAGACCTTGAACAGCTATTTACTTTCCCGGGCTATATATAGGCCAGTAAAGTATTACTGTAGGTATATCAAAGGGCTATTTTGTGGAGGCTCTCTGACTAAGTACAAAATACTGTATTTTGCGGAGAGTTTTGCAAATAGTTTGTAATAAATTATGCAGCAGTCTCAAATCGAAAAATTCTCCTACCAATACTTTTAGTTCATCCTAGAATTATGTGCTATTTTGACGTAAAAAAAAAAATTCAATGCATTTTCGCCAAACGCACTACCTAAAAATAAATCTACGGCCCTTACTTTTTAAAGTTCGCCAGGTCTGTCAAACACTTCACAACCACTTCCCGAATTTCCAGTTCCTCACAAAAGCACGAGCCTGAAGGACTCGAAAACTTTGGAGGACCCTTGAGCGACACAAAAACGAGAATGAGATGAGCGTGCAAACGAAGCTTGTTATCGTCCACAACTCGCGGGCACGTGTAACTTGGTACAAACCACATGTTGCAGAAATAGAGAACTCGCCATCCACGATTTTTTCCTTTCTGAACGATGAAGGCAAAAAATTTTGGAGAGGGTGGAACAAGCGTGCTCTCGAAAAGGATTTTGTTTAAGCAGATTAATAATTGCGGTAGCCTGAAAGCTGAGTGGCGAGATGGGAAAATTTTTGGACGAATATTCCTTATCGATGTTCAGGCAATGCAATATGCAAGCGTTCCCGAACAAAGTCTCGGCTCACCGAGCGTAACGGAAAGCCAGGGCCGCGATGAATCTTCAATTTTTCATTTTCCTTCATTAATTTCTCCCCTGCGCCACATACGGATCGGTCCGACTCGCTCGAGGAGCGCCGTTTTGCTTTACCCTTTATATATTATGGAAGAATTTTCGCCCTTTCTAGAACCTCCGAGCTGGTAGATGCACTCCATTCGTTATGCCAGGAAAGTTTCTTTGATTTCTCTGGTTGTCTGTTTTCTGGGAATTATCTTTTATAGTGAATCTGACTGTAAATAGGATACGTTTTCAGAAGAAAGGTCATTCTTATTACTCCGAGGGTTTGAGTGCGTATTAGGAATAGAAAAGTAGAAAGGACTAGAGTATGAAATGGAAGTTGCCTTCTTACTTGTTTCATGCAGCCACTTGAATGTGCACGTGTTGCAGACGAAAATTCTGCTCTTTACTGATATATGTTTGAATAGAAAACATTTTTTATTTTGACGATAATTTTCTTTTTCTGTTTTGAATGGTTTTCGTTTTTATTATGTTGATTTTCGTAAACTGGGATAACGCCAATTGTCTTCGTAAAAACATTAAAATGGAGTTATTTGAATTTAAATATTCCTCCGAAATGGTTAATTTTGTATCAAAGGCACTTTTGGTTGAGGATTAGTCAAGAGAGAGAGAGAGAGAGAGCAGGTACCCCGAGTGTTACCTGCTCTCTGGCGAGACTAATCCAAGACTAGTGCCTCTTTACGCCGTTGATACGAACATGATTCATATCATAATTGAATGAATCAATAATAAAATCTGGCTGAACCTTTTTCCGGGTTGGCCTGATTTTTCCTACTGTCTAAACAGGGTCGGGGCTGGGATCCGAACGAATTTTGTCGAGCTGTAAACTCGACTTTAAGCGACCTTAGGAAGAAGTCGATAAAAAAAATTAGCAGAGCCCAGGAGAGCTCGGACAAAGATCGGCACGGCGTGTGAATAAAGGACGTGCAAAAACGATAAAGTCAAATAGCTCCCCAAGGTGGAAAGAGCGCCTTGGAATTGGCACGCCATAAGATTAAGATTCAAAGTGCTATTGCTTGCTTCGGACCCTTGTAGACCCTTGTAGCAAGGAACGCATCTTTTCGAGCGATACTGCCGTCCGCGCGACGTGGCTGGAACGCCAAGTTACGCCTTTTCCGGCGGATCGAGCGTGTCCGGTGCATACTCGTAAACGGGACTTGTTCGGTTTCATGGGGTCGCTCAATGAGCATTGCGAGAGTATCATGGACTCGACAACCTAGATGAGTCCTATCTGATTTCCAGAAGGAAATATCATGCTTAGTAGAACCATTAACCGTTAAATTATATTTTCGTTCCATCTTTTTTAAAGATGAATTGATTTGCTGCTTTTCGTTCAGAAAATATTGTATGCTGGTAAGATTCAAGCGTAATCATAAGTTTATATTTTGATGACATTTTTTTTGTCATTTAGAAAATATTCTTTTTGCAAAAATTATTATATTAACTTATTCAATTCCCGCAAGAAATATGTAATTTCGGAGCCCTGCTGAGAGTGAGAGAACTAATGAATTATCTGACTGTTGACGTGTACAGCGTGGTAGAAATACTTCTACCACGGTTTTTGAGCAAAAACTTCTTATCTGAAGTTAAGAGAAACGTTGACGCAAATGTGTGTAGAAGCGCGTTATAGAACCTTTCCTTTTTTTTTCATTCTCATATTTTTTTCATTCATAATATTGTGATGCACAAACTAACAGAATCGCGATTAAATGTCATCAATATTTGACTTTACGTTATTATGTTGTGAATTCATCGGTACAAAATGGCGGCTGATGGCGGCCTTGCGTATCGATGTAGATCGTACGCAAGCTTGTGTCGAATAATAATGACTAATTGCCAATTAAAAGTTTAATATGGAAACATAAAAATCAAAAGTTAAACAACAGTCGTTGATTATACAACTGTAAGGTTTCTTTTAAGCTGAATACTGTTGTCATTCAATAACCCTCCCTAGCAGCGCTGGAAGAAGGTAATTATAATGTAGTTATAAGGTAGTTGTAAGGGAGATTTCCTTGCACCTTTCCTTACCGACAGCGATATTCAAATCAAGACAACCGCGACATGCAGTATGGGAAAAATATTGAATGAAGTGAAAGGGATATGTTGAATTTATTTTTTCAGTTTTTCACACTTTATAACTATTAGAATTAGGAAGTATATTTTTAATTCTACAATGCAACGATATTGGAAATGGTCAGTTTCAAATTGGCGCTTACACCCAGCATTCCCAGCAACACCGTTACCAGCAAATTTTGTTTGGAGTATTGAAATAGTTTCAGGCACCATCGAATTCAAAGCAACGGCGCTGTAGTCAGGAGCAAATATAATTAGTCTAAAATATTAGGTACGATTTTCGTAGAAATAACTGCAATTAGGCTTATTCTATGTTACAATAAATTTTAAAAAATCCTAAGCAATTAATGAAATTAGTTATGATTATCATGTCATTCTTTGTATTTCGGGATATTTAAAAGAAATTCGTTACCTTATAACTACCTCACACTTACATTATTATAACTACCTTCATCCAGCGCTGCTAGGGCTTGTAACATATAGTGCCTGCCGGAATTGTGACATGTGGTGATATGAGAGAAGTATTACATTAGTACGGGCCAGAAAAGTTCAAAAAAAGCCCGACAACACGCTTTTTATCAGCTTATATACAAATTATAGATAATATAGTAATAAAGGCAACTGTACACCAAAAGACAACTGTTTCTGTGTATCATATAATTTTCATTTTTTTTTTTTTTGTGAAGTCTGTATTTAATATATAATAGTCTGTAATAGTTAATATAATAGTCTGTAAATTCAACATCTATGAAATCGCTAGAAACCGTGCTATGTGAATATGCAATAATGATTTGTTATCTGACATTAGAAACAATTTGTGACTAACAGTAAGAGAAACCAGCATGAAATAGTATATTGTAGACCGAGCGGGAAAACGGGCGTTTCTGGGCCGCGTACAAAGTTGACAACGACGTGGCTACCCCGAGCACTCGGTTTCGCCTCGTGCTCGGTGTAGCCACGTCGTTGTCAACTTTGGACAAGGCGGAAACGCACGTTTTCCTCGAGGTGTACATACTATTTTCTGCGCCGCAAGAGCGAGAGAGCGAGTTTGGTGCTTCGCTGGCGAGAATCGATTATAATCGATTCGAGGTTCTTATAACAGCAGCAAGAAACGGTATTAAAAAAAATTTTTTTGAAAAAAAATTTTTTCCGATGTTAAAATTTTTTGAAAAAAAAAAAAATTTTTTCGGAAAAAAAAATTTGTCGGAAAAAAAAATTAAAAAAAAAAAATTTTTCGAAAAAAAAGTTTGTGGAAAAAAATGTTTCTGAAAAAATAGTTCTCTGAAAGAAATGAAGGAGAACGAGTAGTTACCCTGCTGTAGTATCAAAAACTGCCAATCGCGCGCGTAGGCGGTCGCCATTACCAACTAAACGGGAGCGA
>JAPYZL010185899.1:0-21361 GCA_030522825.1 Platygaster orseoliae
GCCCGGGAAGGTTGAAATGTCAATAGTATGTTAAACGCATTATTTGTTGATATTTTGAACGTATTACACTCGAGGTATAAGGTATATACAGCATGTAGCTTAGTAGTTTCACAAAAAAAAGACGTTTTTTTTTTTTTCAAAAAAGCATAGCTCGGAAAAAAAAATTTTTTGGCTATTCGCCATTATTCTGGACATTAATTCAAACTATGTACAATATTAGGTAAAAATTTCCAAAAAAAACGCATTTTGAAAAAAAAATTTTTGAAAATTTTTTTCACTTTTTGTTTATTGTTAAATTATTTATTAACTACAATGGAGAAACGTTCGAGAATATTTTTTTGTGAAAGTTCAATCAATTTCGAACATTTGAAAAAAAAAAGAACGTCGAAAAATTCGAATTTGGAGTAAAACTGTGCGTATTTGAAAAAAAAGTTTTTTTTTCAACGAGAAAAATCGATTTTTATCCTCAAAACATAAATGACGATAAATCGTAAAAAAAATTTTTTTTGTCGAAAAGAAAAAATACGTATCTAATGAAATAGTGTTCTTAACGATATATTTAAAAATTATCGGAAAATAAAATCATGACCCGAATGGGTCGGTCGATTTTAAATGGAAACGGTCACCATTAACAAGCGAGTTGTTTACCCATGCAAATTTTTCTGTGTAACATTAATTTGCTTGTAGTTAAAATGGATGCCTTTAGCTTCAATTCAGATTTGTTAATAGTAACTAAATCACATTCTTGACCAAAGACAGATTTCTTAACTGTTAACAAATGATGAGTTTGACTCAAATACAGATTTGTTGATAGTTTGAATCTTATTTGATAGGAATAAACGTTTCTCTCAGTGAAGGTCAACGTCACGAATTTCAGGTGCGATGCGAAAATCGACAGAATCGAGATGTCCAACATGGACGGCACCCACCGCCTGGAAGTCATCGCAGAAAATCTTCCTCATCCCTTTGGTTTCAGCCTCTTGGGCGACTACTTGTACTGGACCGATTGGCAGAGGCGCAGCATCGACCGGGCCCACAAAATCACCGGCGGCGAGCGCGAGGTTGTCGTCGAGCAGGTCCCAAACATGATGGGCCTCAAGGCAGTGCTGCTTGGTAGGCCCAACGGCACGAATCCATGCGCAAACAACAACGGTGGCTGCAGCCATTTGTGCCTTAACAAACCGGGAAACAAATTCGTGTGCGCATGTCAAATCGGTTACGAACTCACGAAAGATTCCAGGACTTGCATCGTCCCCGACGCTTTCCTTTTGTACGCCAGGAAGGAGAACATCGGTAGGATAAGCGTCGAAAATGAAAACAACGACAACATCATTCCTGTCACTGGGATCAAGGATGCCAGGTCAGTCTGAGTTTTTAGGAGGAAAATGAGTTGGAAGAATTGGAAATTAATTTGTTGGGATTGTTTTTCTTCAGTGCCTTGGACGTTGACATGGCCGACAATCGAATTTACTGGACGGACGTGAAGCTGAAGACCATCACCAGGGCGTTCATGAACGGGTCAGAAATCGAAAGAGTCGTCGATTTGGGACTCGACTCGCCAGACAGCATCGCTATTGATTGGATCGCCCATAATTTGTACTGGAGCGACACGGGCACCAAGAGAATCGAGCTCGTGAGACTTGAAGGTGGCAGCAGAAAAGTCTTGATTTGGGAAAACTTGACGGAACCCAGGTGTTTGGCGCTGGATCCTGAACGAGGGTGAGTTTTTGAAAGAAGCTCGTATTAGTTTTTTTATCAGAGAACTTATTTAAGAATATTTTTGACGGTATTTATAAATGATTAAAAATTTCTGTTACAGCCACATGTACTGGACCGAGCAAGGCAGCAGTGGAAGCAGTATCGAGCGCGCAGCTTTGGATGGAACACGACGCCAAGTGATCCTGTCTCATATTGGCCGTGCGAACGGCCTCATCATCGATCACACAGCCCACAGGCTTTACTGGGCCGATCTCTACACGCCCGCCATCGACAGTTACGACCTGCTGACGAAGAAACGTAAAGCCATCGTCACCCAAGACGTCGTCTACCCCTTCAGTATAACCCAATATCAGGATTTCATATATTGGTCCGACTGGAACACCGGAGTCATCGAAAGGGCCAACAAAACTAGCGGTACCAACCGCACCACTATACACAATCGACTGGAGTCTGTCACCGATTTGCTGGTTTTTCACCCCTCCAGGCAAACGGGTTGGAATCCCTGCGCTGTAAATAACGGGAATTGTAGTCATCTTTGTTTCGCGTTACCAGGACCAACTGGGAAACCCTCGAACGCATTCAAGTGCGCTTGTCCAACGCATTTTACACTTACGAAAGACAACAGGACTTGCATTGGTGAGTGAATTTTTTTATGATTTTTTTTTTTTTTTTTTAAGTTTGTGCCCCCATAGAAGTGTTTTACACTACCGTTCAAAAGTATAAGGACATCATCGAAAAAATCTATTTTTTGAGTTTGTGATTGTTCCTTATTGTGTTCAAGAGAACTTTATGATTAAATTTTGCAAATAAACTACAAAATATGTTCACAAAGTTTACAACGTTGATAAATCACACAAAAGTTTTTTTCAGAGATTTACCAAAAATAATCTGAAACCATGAAAAAACAAATTCGACGAAGCCCCTAACAAGGAATTTTCTGAAAATTTAAGAATACGAAAATTCTGAGGATTTTGATTCAAATTCTGAAATTTGCATTCTAAAGTTAAAAATGCTGATTCAAATTCAGAAATTTAAATTCTGAATTTAAAAATTTTTATTCAAATGCTGAAATTTTAATTCTAAATTCAAAAACTCTTCTTCAAATTCTGACGTTTGAATTCTAAATTCCAAAATTCTGATCCAAATCCTAATTCGAAAATTCACTGAACAAAATTCAAGAATTCACTGAAAAAAAGAACAAATTGAAAGAATTCACTATGAAATTTTACTAAATTCTGAAAATTCTGATTCATATTCTTAAACAATTTGAATAATGAATTCAAGAATTCTCTGAATTCAGTGAAAAAATTCAAGAATTCAAAACTTCTGACAATTCTGATTCAAATTCTGAAAGTTGAATTCTAAATTCTAAAATTCTTATTCAAATTCTGCAATTTGAATCCTAAATTTAAAAACTATGATTTAAACTCTGAAATTTCAATTCTAGATTCCAAAATTATGATTCAAATTCGAAATTTGAAAATTCACTGAAAAAAATTATATACTAGTGATTTTAATTTTTATAAGAAATAACAAAATTCAAATAACAATTAGAAATTTCTTATCAGAATTCTATTTCTTATATGTCGACCTCAAACATTCAAATAAGAAAAAAATTTTTTATAAAAACCAGTGACACTTTTGTAATAAATTTCAAAATTTGTATAAGAAAATATTTATGCCTTGTACATTTCTTATGAACTGGAATATTTATGAAGAAAATTTTTTGTAAATATTTCCATCAGAAATAAAATTTTATGAAAAAAGTTTTTATTACAAGAATATTTTGAATTTTGTTTGTTATAAGTTTTCACGTTGTTTTTTTTTTTTTTTTTTTTTTTTTTTTGTATGGAATTTACTATTAAATTGGAGTTAAATATATAGAGCAGAAATAGAAGAATTTTGAAAAATTATAGTTATGGATTTAATAAATGAAAATTTCAATATTGAGATAAAAAATTTGTGATTGTGATATTTTAGGTCAATTTCGTTAAAATTAACACCATGGCAGTTGATGATACATGAAAATCTTTGTTCATTATTTTCCTAAATGATATTAATTGAATCATTCTTCAGGTATTTGCGCGAAAATTAGCTATTTTCGTGTAATTTGCACATTTTTCAGTGAAGTTACAATTCAGAAATGTTATACAGTTCAAAAATTATATTTTTGTCAATTACAACTGTCTAAGAATGAAGTAAATTGATTTTATTGATGACAATTCACTGTATTGAATGATAGTTTATTTAAACCAATATCGTATGGTTCAAAAAAATGATGAATTAGACGAATTTGTGTTGTCAAATCGAAAATTTATTACTAATTTATCCAAATATCTCTTGTGAATTTTTAACGCTAATTTTCTTCATCGCAGTCAGAATTGAAAATAAAGACAAAAAATCAAGAATAAAAGAATTCTCTTCATTGTACTGCATTACAGTTTTGAAAGTTCACATCAAGAAATCATACAGTTGGAAATATTGTATAATTAATATTTTATCGATTAGTAGCATTTTTTTAATTAAGTGTATTTTTCTATTGAATTTTCTAAGTTTTTGAAATACAATTGTTTTTTTCTTTTTTTTTAATTGAAGTCCAAGTCACAGTACCTTTTTTCGAACATACATTTATTTAACTGACAAATTTTTAATCGTTCAAATAAAAATTAAAATTTCTGTTGTAGTGCATTTAATTTTTAAAAGTCCACATCGAGAAATCGTGCAATCGGAAATAAGTATAATTATTATTCCATTGATTGGTAAAACTTTTTTAAGTAAGTGCATTTTTCTATTCAAAGTTTTAAAATATAATAATTTTTTTATTTTTAAATTGAAGTCTAAATCACAATATTTTTTTCAAACATAAATTTCTTTGATTGTTAAATTTTCAATTGTTTAATCAAAAATTAGAAATTCTCTTTTTTGTAGTGCATCAAATTTTTAAAAGTCCACATCAAAAAATCTTACAATCGGAAATATGTAGAATTAATATTCCATTGACTGGTGACATTTTTTTTAAGTAAGTGCTTTTTTTTATGTAAGATCGCAAAATGTAATTATTTTTAAATTTTTAAATTGAAGTCCAAGTCACAATATTTTTTTTGAACATACATTTCTTTAATTGTTAAATTTTAAATTATTGCTTAATCAAAAATTAGGAATTCTTTTTATTGTAGTGCATCAAATTTTTGAAAGTCCACATCGAAAAATCATACTATCGAAAATATGTATAATTAATATTCCATCGATTGGTAAAATTTTTTTAAGTAAGTGCATTTTTCTATTTAAGGTTGCAAAATGTAATTATTTTTTTATTTTTAAATTGAAGTCTACATCACAATATTTTTTTTGAACATACATTTCTTTGATTGTTAAATTTTAAATTGTTATGTTTGTTATGTTTATTATTTATTTTAATATATGTTCATATAATATGTTTATATTTTTCTGTTTCATAATTTTATCTTTATAATTTTATTTATTATATATTATTTACTATTCATGTTTTTTTTTTGCAATATTATGGTTTTTAATATTAAATTTGATTGTTTAATTTTCAATTATTCAAATATTAGATATTCTCTTTATTGTAGTGCATTTTTTTATTCAATTTTCTGAGTTCGAGTTTGTAAAAAATAGCTATTTACAAAAAAACTTCTTCTATCAGTAAATCAACAATTCGTTCTTGTTTTTTTTTTAATTCCAGAACCACGACATTTCATGGTGTACAGCTTGCGAAACGTGATAGGGCGGTTTTTGCCGGACGCGGACGATTGCCCGGACATAATAATGCGAGTTCAGGGCTTGAAGAATGTGCGCTCGATTGAGTTCGATCCAATAACGCAGAACATCTACTGGATCGACGGGCGTAATCTCTCGATCAAGAAAGCCCTGGAAAAGCGCACTCACGCCACAGTTTTCGTCGCCGGCGGCTCGAGTCACCCCTTCGATTTGGCGATCGACTCCTTGGGGCGCTTGCTTTTTTGGTCCTGCGCCACAAACGACACGATTAACGTCACTCGCTTGGACAAGGGATCAGCCCTTGGGGTTGTCGTCCGTGGAAGTGGAGAAAAACCACGATACATCGCAGTGCACCCGGAAAAGAGGCTACTGTTTTGGACCGATATCGGTGGCAAAATGAAGGTAAATATCGTACACTGTAAAAAATAATCGTAATTTTCCCATACTCGTGTATGGAAGTTTTTTCATGTTGTATGGCAATTTAAAAAATATGGGAAATTTCCTATGCAAGTATGTATCTTTTCCCATAATTTTCCAGAAAATTTTTAATATGAATGGGAAAAATTCTATAAATGTATAGGAATTATAAAACAAAGTATGGAAAATTTGTGATTCATGAGTTATTATTAGAGCTGACAAAAATATTGATTTACATATCCAATATTTATTTACATATTTCGAGATAATTTTGAGGTAAATCCATATTTTTCAATTTTGGCGCTGTATCGATGGAAAAATTTTTCAAATTTGTCTGTGACGATTCAAATACAGCGTTTCTTAAGTGATAAGTGAGGTAAATATTGTCTCTATTATTTACAATATTTACTGTAAAAGTTAGTGTTGAAGACAGTCGTCGTTCATTTCAGTTTGAAAATTTACAAAAGCATGTCATTATTCACTGTAATTCTTTCAGTATATAGAGTATAGTATCATAGCACGACATCTCTTGTTTGCATATCAAGCCATAATATCATATGACGAAGCATATGTGTGCGATATGATGTTTTCCATGACATGGCATGATATCATATGATAATATTATGAAATCATAAATGTTTACTGGGTACTATCACTCCAAGTGCTGAAAATATCCACTGACATGAAGAACTTCTTTTTTCCTTTGGCAGATTATGCAGAGCAAGATGGACGGAAAGGAACGCGTCGTGATCGCCAGCGACCTGGAACAACCGACGAGCCTGGCGGTGGACACGGTCGCGAACCTCGTGTTCTGGTCGCATGGCCGTAAAATCGAGTGCTCCAACCTCGGCGGCAACAATCGGCGCGTCCTCCTCGGTGTCAGTCCTGGCTCAGTTGCCTACATGGCGGTCCTTTTCGAGCACCTCTACTGGTACGACCGCACCACGGAGAGCGTCGAGCGGGCGAAAAAAAGCGACGGCTCCGAGCGCCAGAGCGTCATGAAAAAACAGCTCACGGACCTCATCACGGTCACCAGTCCTGAGGACAGCGTCGTCGAGTCCCACATTTGCAGTCCTTTGCATGAGTACGGCGGCTGCTCGCACATTTGCATCGGCACGAATTCACCCCGATGCTCCTGTCCTCAGTCTCTCGTGCTGTACAAGGACGAGAGAATTTGCCGAGCAGCGCCTGCTTGCGGAGTTGACCGATTCACGTGCTCGGCGCCGAGCGCCGCGGCCGCCAAGGATTGCATACCTTCGACTTGGAGGTGCGACGGGCAGATGGATTGTTCCGATGGTAGCGACGAGCTTGGGTGCCCAGCTTGTGGACATGACCAGTTCAAGTGCCAGAGTGGGCATTGCATAGGTGAGTGAAGGAGCTGTATCTGTGTATAGTAGAGCGTCAAAGTTATGGACGCCCAATTTAAAGACACCTTAGAAAGCGCAGGAAAAGTTAGAGTGGGTTTGACTGGATTCTCCGTTGGTTTCAAGTTTCAAGAGACGTAATCCTTCAAAAATTCAAAGCTGTACATTTTTTTTTTTTGTTCAAATTCTAATGATCAAATTAATAAAATTTTTACATTTTCAGTAAAAAAAAATTAAAATATTTACACAGAAAAAAAAAATTTGCAATAAAAATTTTTCTTGGCAAGGAGTCTATTCCGAACATACTCGAATATTTCTGAACATACCCGAACATATACGAACACTTCTGAACATACCGAATATACCTGATAACATACCCGAATAGTTCCGAACACTTCCTAACATACCTGAACTCTTTTAAACATAATTTCAAACAGTAGTTGATAATATTTAAATGATGATTCTAAGTTAATCAAAGTTAATTAAATTTGACTGGTGAAAGTAATCTTTGGAACATTTTCATTCTGTTATTGTTATGTTATTGTACTGTTGTTATTGTTATGTTATTTTTATGTTTACGTTATCGTTTTTTTATGTTATTGTTATGTTATTTTATGTTACGGTTATGTTACTGTTATGTTATTTTCATTCTGCCATTGTTATGTTATTGTTATTGACATCGTTATTGTTATTCAGACATGGCATGGGTATGCGACGGCACGCCCCAATGCGCCGACGGCCTCGACGAGTCCCACTGCTGCAACCCGGGTCAGTTCAAGTGCATCAGTACCGGAGTTTGCATCTCGAACTCGGCTCTATGCGACGGCTGGGAGCATTGCGCCGACGGCAGCGACGAGACCGACCACGCCTGCGCCTCGAGCAAAAACCACCGTCAGGATCTCGCCTCGAGCGGGAACAAGAGTCCCTTCATCATCGCGACCCTCGCCATTTTGGCCATCGTCGGCGTCATCGTCGCCGGTTGCTACTGGGGCCGGCGAAAACTCACCACCAACGAGGAATTACCGGATATCCTTCACGATTCCGCGGGCGATCCACTTTCCCCGAAACTCGGCCGAACGGCCAAGCCACTGCTGCCCCAGAAAAACGCGAGGAAAGACATCAAGTCGGAAATGGACGCTGTGAGGATGTCGGCGCTGAACGGGAGTAGCATTGGATCGAGTTACGATCGCAGTCATTTGACGGGTAATTTATTTTTACGTGGAAATACGTTTTTCCCCGCTAGGTGGCTACACCAAATTTTTTCTTGAGTTGTCGTTCTGAGTTCTTGTGCACCGACCGTCAGACTTCAGTAGATACATTTTTTATTATTTTCAAGTTCATTATTCTTATTTTTTTCTGTCAGAAAATGTATGATTTAACTTTGGTTGTTTTTATTTTGTTCGTTGCAGGCGCGTCTAGTTCGACCAGAGGAAGCTCAGCTTGTGGCTACCCGCAGGAGACTCTGAACCCTCCGCCTAGTCCCGCGACGACGGCCAATTCCACGAGGTACTCGAGTAGCAGCGCTTCGAGGTACCGGGAAAAGCCGTACCGTCATTACAAGAGTATAAACCAGCCGCCGCCGCCCACCCCGTGTAGCACGGATGTGTGCGACGAGTCTGATGGAAATTATCCCGCGTTTTCTGCGAGATATCGTTATGACGATGACGAGATTTGCGGACCTCCCCCAACGCCAAGGTAAGTGAAGTTGTTACGGAACTGATAGCTTTTACAATAATAAATTTTATTCAATGCTGTGTGCAAAAGGCTACTTTTCCGCACGCTCGGGCGATGCAAAACTGGCATTTCCACACATTGTTGAATAAAGTATGGCCCTTGACTAGTGTGGAAAATTTTTATAACTTATCTGATTATAACGCTCAGATTCGTTATAAAAAACTTTTCCACACTAGTGAAGAAATATACTATTACAATTATAAATGATACAAATAAATAATATATTAATTAGGGGTGTGAGGGATAGAGAATTTCACGGGTCGGAAAATTTTAAATGGGGTCGGGACGGATTCCGAGTTCTTTGGGAAATCCCGAATACGTCGGGGAATCCCGAAAATCTCGGAAAAAACCGAAAAATCTTAGGAGTTTTCGAAAAGTTTGGAAAATTTGAGTAACCGCGAGAATTTCAAGGATCCAGAAAATTTTGAGATTCTTGAGAAGTTTGGGAATCTAGAGAATCCAGGAACTCCGAAAATTCGGGAAATCCCGAAAAAAGCGAGAAATCCCGGAAAATGTAGGAAATCTTTGAAAAATTCGGAAAATCTGAGTAATCACGAGAATTTCAAGAATCCCGAAAATTTCGAGAATCTTGAGAAGTTTGAGAATCTAGAGAATCCAGGAATTCCGAAAAATCGGGAAATCCCAAAAAAACCGAGAAATCCCGGAAAATCTAGGAAATCTTTGAAAAATTCGGAAAATCTGAGTAATCACGAGAATTTCAAGAATCCCGAAAATCTCGAGAATCTTGAAAAGTTTGGTAATCTAGAGAATCTAGAAATTCCGAAATATCAGGAAATCCCGAAAAATCTAGGGAATCTTGAGAAGTTTGGGAATCTAAAGAATCCAGGAATTCCGAAAAAAATCGGGAGGGTATCTATTGTGCATACAGATTTTTGTCATTTTGTGCAGCGGTTGATTGTGCATGTTATAATTATTTACATTTAAAAAAAACCATATATTTATTTAGAATTATATCAACTTGTAATAAGCAACCTAAAATTGACAAATAATTCTCAAGAATGCAATTATTGATTATAATTTTATTATGATAATTAAATCTTAATTAAAATTAATAATAAATAATTCACAGTTCAAATCTCATGAAAACTTTATAAGAAAAATTTTCATTATAAAATTCTGGTTTCTATAGAAATTTTTATATAATCATTTTTTTCTATATAAAATTTATAAAAATATTTGTCTTATCAGAAATTTTTCTATTCAAACAGTTTTTCCAAAAAAGTGTAGTTCTGAATTTTTCAGGTTATTTTTTGTATTTTTCAATTTCAGTTGATGACTATATTTCCAGAGTTTCCTTGATTTTTCGTTTTCAATGTTAAAATTCTTTTTATACGGTTTTTTAAATAAGATTTTGTGGAATATTTTATATGTAAGTACTCAATAAATGATAATATATATCTTGAATTATTCATTTTCTATTTTTTATAAGATTTTGAAATTTTTTTCAAAAGTGTAACTGGTTTTTATAAGGTCGACTTTATAGAAAACGGAATACTTATAAGAATTTTGCTATTTTTTATAAAAATCAAAATCACTGAGGACGCAATTAAGATTTTTTATCGATTGTTGCAACGATTTTCTTGTATATGAAAGGCAAGCTATAATTTCAATTCGCACAATCGACTGCTGCACAAAAATTTATTAATGCAATAAATCTATGCAAAAAGTCAACATTGCACTACGAAAAATCGAAAATCAATAAATATTGATTAATTCAATATTTTGGAACATCAGAGTAATATCGTTTACTCTCAAAACTGAAGTTGATGTATATCTGTGTCATTGAAAATGTGTAGTTCTCAAAATTAAGATACTCATATGAGCAAGCTTCATCTTTGTCACATAGAAAATCAAAAAGTTTATAGTGTTTTAAGATGATCTTTATAGTTTTCATTGAGTAAACCTTCAACACAAGATCTTATTCTTGATTTTTTAGTGAAAAGTAATTGTCTTGGAAAATGTCGACAAGGAAATTGGATGTGGGAGTTATATAAGTGTCGATTTATTGTACATATTTAATATTCACGATGTAAACGAAATTTAAAATGGCAAAAAATTCGAGTCGTCGCTTAGAGAATACAAGTTGATAGTGATTCAGAGATTTTTTCGAAATATTTGTAAAATTAACAACTTCACAGAAATAAAATCTAACAACCTTGTGTATCCTAATTTTTTTGAATGAAAAAACTTAAGGAAAAATTTACAGATTTTTGAAGAAAGAACTGCCGAAAAATTTACGATTCACAAGAATTTGGCACGCTGTAAAATTTCAGGAATGCTATAAAATTCAGGAAATCCCGAAAATTTCAGTAAATCCCAAAAATGTCGGGAAATCCCGAAAAGTCAGGATCTCGCACACCCCTGATATTAATACATGAAATAGGAGTCATGTGTTTTTCCACACATTTTTCTGAAATATTGTAATAAATTATATTAATTTAAAATTTTCAACTCAATATTTAGAATTAAAAAAATAAGATATTTAAGCCGAACATTTAAATTTCCCTATATTTTTGGGTTTTTTTATTTTTATTCATTGAAGAATAATTGTTAATTTCAATGTTGATTACATAAAAGGTCCGTCTATCACAGTGACGTGCCCATAAGCTGCCCCCCGTCGCCTGGTTCGCGATCCTCGACGTACTTCAGCCCGTTGCCCCCTCCACCGTCACCCGTGCCTTCCAACGTTAGCCGCGAAAAAGTTTCGCATCGACGCACGCATTCGCCTGGAGACACCAGGCGCTAAACAAATCACTTTAGGCCCTAGGGATGGGAAACTGCCCGTAAAATATTTTTCGAGGCTACCCTAAAAAAGAACTATAAAGTTTGCCCTAGATTTGTGATAAATTTGAATTCGAATTTCGACTGAAAAATGCACTGAGATTTTTCAGAAATATTTTTTACCTTTTTCGAAAATTTAAAACTCATTTTTTTAAAAAAATCTTATATTTAATAGGGTACCATACGATTCTGTGATTTATTTTTATATTAAGTGTGTGAAAAATAACATTTTTTAACCATTTTTGGTTAATTTTATGAATTCGGTTTGGTAAAAATTTACTAGAATTTTTAAGTTTTCCCACTTGTAATTAGATTGAGATTTTCTAAAACGTGCCTGTGTTTCCCATCTCTAGGTTATTTTTTTGTAAAATATACTGTTTAGGGCATTTTATGAAAAAATAAAAAAAAAAAAGTTACAGCTCAGGGTGATAACTTTTCTTGGAAGGGGGTCCAAAAAAGTCTCTTTTATACATGAAAATCAAAAAAAAATTTTTTGATTTACGAAAAGAGTGAAGACATAGAGATCAATAAACTGTTCATATTTTGAATATTTTTTCCCAGAGAATTTTGTAGATTTTCTATGGATTTCGCAAACAGTTTTCGGATTTGGATACATTTGGTGAGTTTTTGAAAACTTTTTGTTTATGTGCATGCTTTTTTTGTGTGCAGTTTTTTATTCTCCTTCTCCATTTTAATGAAACATACGACAGTATAAATTTTTAACATTACTGGTCAATTTCACGAATCCATTTAACAGAAAAAAATTTTACTGGACTGCCCCCTCCCCCCAAAAAAATCAAATATCAACTAAAAAAATCGATATCTTTAAAAACAATATCTATTAGCAACTAGCAATAGAATTGTTTACAACTTTTTAATCTAAATTGTTCGAAAATTCAAAAAGTTTACACAATTTTACAAATTGAGTTTGAGAAAATGACCGTTAATATTATAGTACAAACTGAGAAAATAATCAAAAAAAGTTGTGCCAAAATAGAAGTGAAAATTTTCAAATGACCCCGCCAAGAAAAGAAAAATCGAAGGAAAGCTTTGAAATTTGCTTTATAAAGGAGATCGTGATCGTTGATCATATTCTTCTATATATTTTTTGTTAAGTCGGGAAAAATGTTTGGTGCAAAAAAGTGAGCAATTATTGTGACGTCCAATTTTCGGTGCTTGGAAAAGTTTTATATAAATTTTTTAATTATTTTAAGTTTAGGTCGATTGATAGCGATATTTTTCGCATTTTTCGTCGTTATGATTATTTATTCGCTGAATATTTATTAAATTATTTTCACAACATGCAAAATTCATTAGGTCTCATCAGTTTGATAACAATATTGTGGAAATTTAAAAAAATCATTATTGTTTTCGGGAGTTTGTATATTTTTAGCAATTTTTAAAGTTAAAATTGTCGTGAAATGTTGATAAGAAAAAAAAATTATAATTTTTATAGAATAGCAACAATTCTGATAGAAATGTACATACAATCATTTTTAAGTAAATATTCAGCGCGTAAAATCGATCCATATAAATAATTTGAAAGGTGTAAAATAAAATAAACACAAGGAAGTACGTATAAAAAATTTATGGGGTTTCAGAACTTTCGAAATTTAAAATTGCTGATTTTCTGATTTTCAAATAATAAATTATTGTTGACATTGTTCAACTTCGGCATTCGTAAATTTCAGTGTTTTCAGTATTATTGAATCGCTGGAATTCAAATTCTGTTTTGTGGTTTTCTTTCAACATTATTGCTTTTCTATTTTTCGTATTTTTTATTTACTGAGATTAAACATATTGGAGTATATTGAGCTTTTGAAATTAATTAGTTTGGAATATTAAATCTCATAAATTTCAAAACTAGTGGTAACTCTATTTTCAATATGTTCAATATTGATTCATTTGTAAATACCTAGAACAATAAAGTTCTTTATTTTGTGAAAATAAATTTTATAAATTTTTATAATTTTCTGAATACCAATTATATTGAAATAGTTGAATATTCAAAAATATTGAATCTCTAAAATTTCGATGTTAAAATTTATATTTTCACTGTAGCTAAACTTTTTTGTATTTCAATTACAAAATAATTTTTAATTTACATAAAAAAATAACAATAAACTTGAAAAATTAAAATACAATTTCATGTTTCGCGAGTAGAAAAATCAACGTTAAAAATGTAACAAATTCAAATTTCAAAACATAGACACAAACTTCAAAAATTTCCAAATAAAGTGCAATACTCTTCAAAATATTGAACCTCAGGGTATGAAAATTATTAAAAATTATTGACTTAGAATTTCAAAATTAGAGCACGAAATTCATGATAAAATTGATTTTATTACAGTTTTCATCTGCAAATACTTAGAAGAACAAAGTTCTTAATCCTTTGAAAATTCATTTTATAAATTTTTTAAATTTTCTCAATACCAATTATATTGAAATAATTAAATAACCAAAAATATTGAATCTTTAAAGTTTCGATGTTAAAATTTATATTTTTACTGCATCTAAGTTTTTTCCTATTTCAATCACAAAATATTTTTCATTTTACAAAATTTTCAAATAAAGTAAAATACTAACAATGAAAAAAATCACAGACATTTTACATCAAAAAATGACAATAAACTTCAAAAATTGAAATACTATTTTCTGCTTCGTGAGAAACAAAATCAACGTTAAAAAGGTAACAAATTCGAATTTCCAAATAAAGTATAATACCCTTCAAAATATTGAATCTTAGCGTATGAAAATTATTGAAAATGATCGACTTAGAATTTCAAAAATGGAGCACAAAACAAAATTTTGATTCCAGTGAACTCGATATTTCAATTACTCAAGTAATAATTGAAAAAAATTAGTTACGTCGATTTCATTTTACGTACCGAATTCGATATGCTTTACCAAGTGCAAATATTCGTTAAAATCTAAGTTGAAATAAGTGTACAAAGACCATGCCATTGTGCCTAGAAAATGTGACGACGCGTCGTGTAAATAGCGTCGTGCAGTTTCGAACAAAAAAAAAGTCGAGCGTGTATAAACTGTAGATGGCGTATGAAAAAATCTTCATTCAAGACGCGTAATATCTTTGAATTAGTTTTTAGTTCTTTTACGTTACTTGTGATAAATGTTCCTTTTTACATGGATATATTTTCGTCGACTCGCGTGACTTTTTTTTCTTTTTTTTTTTGTCCGTGCGTTATTGCGTTATTAGTATTAATAATTTTGTACTTTTATACGTGGAAAAAGAAAATCGACAAAAATGAAAAATTTAGTGATGGTTTTTCATTAAGTGTTGAAGAAAATTCGATGATTTTGTAGGAGAGGGAATTGGGTGCAGAGGCCAATTATAATTAAAAAAAATTCAATTCAAAGCTTTTACAAACTATTGGAAATATTCGAGGATAGGAGAGTTTAACATTCTAAAAAGAGTGGCAACTGTATCGAATTCCAACTGGCGCATTTTATTACAATATTTTTTATTGTTGGTAATTTTTAAGGACAGTGGTTTCGAAAATTAATCCACAAAATTGAAAGATACTGCGGTGCGAATATTTCACACAAATTCTCAAGTTTCGATCATATTTCACCTTTTTTTTTAAATAAAAAAATCCCGTGCCATATGACCACGATGCGGTGGTTCGAAGATTTCGTGAAAGTAGTTGAAAAGTATCGAGAAAACGTAGTCGATGCTCGAGCTTTTGAACAAAAAACGCCTTTGTTTAGCGCAAAAGACTGAAAGTATATTTTACATCCGCATCAACGTTTCGCTATGTAACATATTTGTACAAAGATGAATGAATAATACAACTTTGTTAATACATAATTTGGTGTTTTTCTTGATTTAATTTATTCATTATTTATTTAAATAATTATTATCCACTAAAAAAACGATAAAATTGTGCAAAAACGTCATGCTGCTTATTTTTCAATAATAAAGAACTTATTCATAATAATTTTTTGCAATAAATCGAACTTGAAGTTAAGCTGGTGATTTTGGGAAATTTATAAGTTTGTTGCTAAAGTTCATTGAGAAAATAATCATACGATGAAATTATTCACACAAAAGTCAGAAGTATGTATTTACTTGTTTATTTCTTTTCGTGGAGAGCGAAAAAAAATTTTTTTTTTTTACTTCCATTTGCCAGACGCAGTTCTTCTTTTTCCAAATGGATGATCCCTCTCCTCTTGAGCTGCTAATTCTTCGTCCAAAAGCAGTTCGAAATTTCCTAACGAATCCTGAGGTGGGCACTTGTTCCACCTCACACTTGAAAATAATTGTTCGTAACTATTTTCTGCTCTGCGAGTGCTTGACTTTTTTTGCTCGATTTTTATTGAAATTGAAACGTGCAGGGTTTTAGATTTAAAACGTTTAATCACTATTAACTTTCATACATAAATTTTAGTTCTAATAAATTCAGAATTTTTGGTTTAGAGTTTAAAAAAATCGTAGTTGAAATTTATTTTAAATAAATATGGTTCGAAATTCCTTACATGATGATGTCAGTTTTGATATTGTTATTTATAATTTTGATTTTCAAAATTTGAAAAATAAACAACTCAAACACTATGTAATTTTGTTTTTCAATATCGTTATTCAATGTATATAAACAATGTTATATTTTAATAAAATAACTGCGGAATTATAGATTTGAAACTTACTCAGGTACACCGTCCGGGGGCAGAACCACGGACACGATATTGTCAATGAGTTTGTATTTCAGAATTCTGTCGTTGACCGTGGTAGAGGTCAAAGATGGAGATGCGTTTACCTAAAATATATGCCTCAATTTTATTGTATTTTAAAAGAAAACTGATTCTTTCCCAAATTTTTACGAAAATTGACCATTTCAGGTCAACTTTTTGCATCGAAAATGGCCATTTCCCGTAGGCAATGACGAATGGTGGTTTCACAAAAGCACTTTCGCAGAATTTTCTCGAAAGATACTCACTATTACAGTTGAATTTCATGTAAAATTCCTATTACGCGACATTTTTTTGTAATCCAATGATGTGAAAACTGATGAAAAGTTGATGACCCAAAAAATTAACCTTAAATGACCAATTTTCGTAAAAAAATTCGAGAAAAAATAGAATACATGTCAATTTTCAAAAATCAACAAGTAATCTACTATTTTCTGAAATTTCCACGAAAGTGAGCCATTACACCTTCGTTTTTTGCTCCGAAAGCATTCCTTTCCTCGTGGGTTTTGAGGAAAAGAATGCTTTTGAAACAAAAAACAAAAAAATGCACGTCATTATGCCAAGATGCCAACAAAAGAATCTCATCCATCAATCAATTTAACTGTCATCAACTAAAATCCCAAAAAACAAAAAGCTTTCGTAAACTAACACGAAAACTACAATTTCAGAATGTTTTGTAACTTGGTCAAATTCAAAAAATGTATTTAAAAAAGTAAATGAAAAGAACCTCAACCAGCCATGGTTTCAAATTCTTATCTATGATGATGTCGTATCCGTAGCATTCGAAACAATGACGGTCGTTTGCCATTACCGGTGCCACGGCTTTTAAGGAGTGTACAATGCACCAAGAAATATTGGAAAAAAGCTTCTCAGTCACAGCTTTTCCACGCGTGCTTTCCAGATAAAGACGAAGATTTTGCACACTTAATTTTCCGCCGTGGAGATTATTGTATTCGACCTAACAATGAAGATTTTTCATTCTTTCGCAACTCTTTTCTTCGCATTAATGAAGACGATTTTTCAAAGTTTTTATCACGTGTGTATGAAAATATGCAGATTAATTTGATAGTAATATCAACTATTTTAATAATAATTTGTGAATATGAACAACTCACCCCGTGTTTTTGCACTGACACGTTAGTTAAGTGAACGTACATATTATCCAGTTCTTGAATACTGGTGTCGTACTTGACAGTACAAAAACGACAAAATCCAAGTTTAAATAAATAGGCTTTTAATGGACGAAATGAAGTTATCAAGACGTACAAACGCAGATCGAACTTTTTTCCTCCGATCAAAAGTGGATTATCGATGTACCTGAATTTTTTGAAAAATACGAAATTCAGGAAAGTGTAGAGGTTAATCCTGAATATCCCAAATTGTAGCTCAAATTGTTTAAACAAAAATCCGAATAAAATGCTGTTTAGGAATTTGAAAACTTGAATTTTTAAACTCTTGTTCTGTGACGCAGAAAGTTATTGCTTTTTCAATTTATTTATTATTTATATGAAAATTTTCAGAATTCTTGTTTGAAACTGAAAATTCCATTAAAAAACTTATAACTTTTATAAAAAATACCTGATAATAGTTATTATCAGCGAATTAGTTAAATTTTAGAAATTCCTTCAGAATTACTCTTTGAGGTTATCGAAAACAAGAAAATTTAGAGATCAGTCCTGAATATCCGAGATTGTTGCTCAAATTGTTTAAACAAAAATCCGAATAAAATGCTGTCTGGGAATGTGAAAACTTGAATTCTTAAACTTTTGTTCTGTGACGTAGAAAATTAATTATTTTTCAATTTATTTAATAATTATATGGAAATTTTCAAAGTTCTTGTTTGGAACTGATTATTCCATAAAAAAATGTATAATTCATTTAAAAATATCTAACAATAGTTACTATCATCGAATTCGTCAAATTTTCGGAATTTCTCCAAAATTACTCCTTCGAATTATTGAAAAAATGAGAATTCAAGAAAATTTAGAGATCAGTCTCGAATATCTCAGATTGTTGCTCATATTGTTTAAATAAATATTCGAATAAAATGCTGTTTGGGAATATGAAAACTTGAATTTTTCAATTTATTTATTAATTATATAAAAATTTTCGAAGTTTTTGTTTGAAACTGAAAATTTCAAGAAAAAATTATTTATTTATAAAATACCTGACAATAGTTACTATCAGCGAATTCGTTAAATTTTAGAAATTTCTCCAAAATTACTCATTCGTATTATTGAAAAAAATGAAAATTCAAGAAAGTTTAGAGATCAGCCCCGAATATACCAGATTGTTGCTAAAATTGTTTTAAACAAAATTCTGAATTGAATGTTGTTTAGAAATTTCAAGACTTGAATTTTTCAACTTTTGTTCTGTGATGTAGAAAATTAACTCTTTTTCAATTTATTTATTAGTTACATGAAAATTTTCGAAGTTCTTGTTGGAAACTGAAAATTCTATGAAAAAATTATTTATTTATTTATAAAATACCTGACAGTAGTTACTATCAGCGAATTCGTTAAATTTTTTAAATTTCTCCAAAATTACTTATTAGGATTATTGAAAAAACGAAAATTGAAGAAAATTTAGAGATCAGTCCCGAATATCCCAGGTTGTTGTTCAAATTGTTTAAACAAAAATACGAATAAAATGCTGTTTAGGAATGAGAAGTCTTTAATTTTTCAATTCTTTTTCTGTGACGTAGAAAATCAATGGTTTTCAAATTTATTTATTAATTATATGAAAATTGGCGAATTTCTTGTTTGAAACTGAAAAGTCCATTAAAAAATTAATAACTTATATAAAATATAGGTACCTGATATTAGTTACTATCAGCGAATTCGTTAATTTTCGAAATCTCTCCAAAATTATTCCTTCGGATTATTGGAAAAATAAAAACCCAAGAAAATTCAAAGATCAGTCCCGAATATCCCAGATTGTTGTTGTTTAAACAAAAATTCGAATAAAATGCTGTTTTGGAATTTCAAAACTTGAATTTTTCAATTTATTTATTAACTATATAAAAATTTGCAAAAATCTTGTTTGAAACTGAAAATTCCATTAAAAAATTTATAATTTATTTAAAAAATACGTAACAATAGTTACTATCATCGAATTCGTTAAATTTTTGAAATTTCTCTAAAATTACTCCTTCGGATTATTGAAAAAATTAAAATTCAAGAAAATTAAGATATCAGTCCTGAATATCCCAGTTTTCTGCTCAAATTTTTTAAACAAAAATACGAATAAAATCCTGTTTAGGAATGAGAAGTCTTGAATTTTTCAACTTTTGTTCTGTGACGTAGAAAATTAATACTTTTACAATTTCTCTATTAATTTTATGAAAATTTCAATAAAAACTTTATCATTTATTTAAAAAGTACCTAACAATACGTGAATTTTCGAGAATAAAGATAATATATTATTGTGAAGTAGCTTTTGGAAATATTCATGAAAAATGTCATGACCTTGAAATCACGTAAGATTCTTTTGTGAGATTAGGATTGAATGGATTTTTCGCCTCTCGAGACCACTTTTTCAATTTACTTAATTTGTTTATTAGAAAAATCCCAGCTCCTTGAGATTTTCCACATGGTTTCATAATCCACGTACTTTGCGGAGATTTGCGGTATTCTTCGACAAACATGTTATAATCTAAAAACAAATTGAATTAAAAAAAAATGTTATTTAATCATATTCTTAGACATATGAAAGCATTTTAAAATTATTATAAACAACCTGCAGGTAGCACAAAAGTGACCGGTATAAAATCCAAGTGTAAATATTTCCCATCGCTTTTTTCTGCGAGCAAACTTCCTTCGCGTTCTAAATCCTTTCTGTATCTTTTTATGTTTTTCACCAATAAATCCTTCCGAGTCAGTTCATAATGATTTGGAAAATGATTGATGATTCTTGAGTAAATAAATAGTAAATTTCGTAAAGTAAATCAGTTCAATAATGAGGAATATTTTGAAAATTTGCAACTCACTGATTATCACCCATTCTGTAACCAGTTTCCACGCTGAAAATATTTCTGCAAGACTGTGTAACTGCCCTTTAAAAAACAATCGATATTTTTTACCTGCAACTTGCGTCTTCGAAAGTATCAAATTATTTTAATTTCCGTACCAATAAAAATTCCAGTCATCGTCAGGCCCGACTTGGGCCCAACGCCGTTTTTCGAAATTGTAAACAATCACCGATTTGTCCATATCGGTGCAAAAAGTGAGTTTGGTTCTCTCGCATCCTGTCGGGATTCTGATTTCGAGGAATAAAAAGTCATTATTCATACGAGACTTCATCAGCGGGGCATAAAAATAATAATGTTGATTTTGCACCTGCTGTAATTGATACTCGCGACATAATTCACGTTTTTCTTAACATCGCTCGACATTTTTCGCGCCGACGAGCTCGTTGAGTTTGATCGATAACATTTCGCTAACGACGGACTTTTAAATTGCGAGTCATTAAAAAAATGCTCGAGCATTTTTCACTCGAGCTCGAGTTTGCAATTAAAAAATGCGATGTCTCATGCAAATTTTTAAGTGTATTCGAGATAAATCTTAAGAGTTTGTTCGAGAGGGGATTTTCTCGAAAATATGTATTTTTTTTCCATGCATGTGTTCGAATGGCCGCTTTTTTACGATGAATCGCGTGAACACAGCCCTCTTTTTAAGCAGCCATAAAATCAGCGGCAGAATTCTTCTTTGTTCCTTGCTATCCGAGACAAAAAATGCTATCCGGACTTTTGTTCCGGATAGCAGGGAACAAAGAGAATTATCTCGCTGATTTTATGACTGCTCGGAAAGAGGCCTGCGTCACGCGTTTCATCGTAAACAGCCACTCGAACATATACATGGAAAAAAATATTGTATGTT